>JAVQKI010124943.1:0-14713 GCA_036025975.1 Nematalosa erebi
CTCTCCCTCCCTCCCTCCCTCCCTCCCTCTCCCTCTCTCCCTCCCTCTCCCTCTCTCTCTCCCTCTCTCTCTAACCAGTGCTCCAGTTGAGGCTCCAGCAGAGACGCACACGGGAGCAGCTGGTAGACCAGGGCATCATGCCACGTGAGTACCAGCAGCCGTGCCCTTTTTTGCCAGGGGGAGCAGCGCAGGGCAGCGCCACTCCTGCCCAACTCCCTGTCATCTTTGTGATGCTTCATGCTAACCACATTAGCCTTTATTTGGACACACTCTCTTTCTCCACAAGAAAACTGACACTGTTATTTTCGGTGGAGGGGATATGAAATAAAACCTCTTCACCTCATCCACTGATGTAAGTCGTAGTTATTCACGTCGTACGTTTTTGTTTTCTATTAGGGCATTACGATACTGTTAGTCTAAATACACAGTCATTAGAATGCTATTTTAAGCCTATTTTAAGCCTGGCTGTTTTGTTTTCTCCCTGTATATTTACAAAAAGTGTTGGCTGGAATGCTTTTGACACCCCTCAGGTGGAGAATAAGTGGTCCCCAGTTATTACCCACAGGCTCATAAACATGCTCCGTGGCATTATCATGCCAAGGCCAGAGCTAAATAAACCAGAGCTAGCCAACAGGCTGTTGCAACAGCCTGAGTTTCCAGAAGTATGCGGCTAAAGCCACTTTGGAGCGCAACTGCCAGCTCAAGCAATGGAGAGTGTGAGTGTGTGTGTGTGTGTGTGTGTGTGTGTGTGTGTGAAGTGGGGGGTAGGAGTGTTTTGTTTGTATGTGAGTGTGAGTGCGTGTGCGTGCATTTGTGTGTTGTGTTTGTGAAGGTGCCTAAGTCTTGCTGGCAGCTTTGTGAGTGCACACGCATGTTTGTATATGTTTGTGTGTGTGTATGTGTGTGTCTGTGGTGTGTGTTGTGTTTGTGAAGGTGCGTAGAACGTCTTGCTGGCAGCTGTGTGTGTGTCTGGAGTGATGGATAGGTGCGGAGTGGGCAGGAGATTGCTCACATCTGTCTTCATTATGAAGTGGAAACCGAGCCCGTGGAGAGATTGCGCAGATAGAGCTTTAGTCACTCAGGGATCAGCCACACACACACACATACACACACACACACATACACACACACACACACACACACATACACGTCACAGTAGTAACAGTAGCCCCTCTCTGGTCGTCTTGGAGTAATCCCAGAAAAACCCTTCCTCCACGACACCTCTGCCTGGCTGAGTGTGTGACGGCTACTGTTTTTGTGTGTGTCTGTGTGTCTGTGTGTGTGTGTGTGTGTGTGTGTGTGTGTGAGTAAGCCAGAGAGTGAGAGACTCTGTGTGTCAAGACTCAAAATTTATCTCTCCTCACAGCCCTGAAGAGCCCGGCAGCGTTCCACGAACAGATCCGGAGCCTGGAGAGAGCCAGGGTAAGAGCCAGCCCTCCGCCATCCGCCATCCCCAGCACATTCAACACCCCCCACCCCCCCTCGGGCCTCCGTCAGCAGCATATCCCCCTCCTAAACCCCAGTAGATCACGCAAAGATCCAGGGCTTGGACTGTGAAATGTGACGCATATGGATCATAGTGATGGAGGACGGCGGCCCAGCGCCTATAAATGTGTTTATGATTATTCTGGCTGGGCTTTTCATCTGCTGCTGCTGCATTCATAGGGTCCTCTAAGGGCCCCATAGGCCCGCTCCATCCCTTTTGTCAATGGATTTGCTGTTGACTGGAGCGCCATGGATTAAGTGTGGGCCTGATCCCGTGTGTGTGTGTGTGTCCGTGTGTCCGAGTGTCTGTGCGTGTGTGAAGGCCTCATTGGCTAATCACGGCATTTTCGAGGCTTTCATGTTTGTCTTTGAAGGCTTGCCCCTTAGAACCTGACCTCAACCCCCCCCCCTCCGTTTTTTCGAATGGTGCATTTGTTGAATGAGGAGGTATGACCCTTTGAAGTGTGTGTCTGTGTGTGCGTGTGTCTGTGTGTGTGACCGTTCACCCCTGATTAACAGATCTCTTCCCGCAGACGGAAAATTTCCTGAAGCACAAGATCCGCAGTCGGCCCGAGAGGTCGGAGCTGGTGCGCATGCATATCCTGCAGGGTGAGCCTCTCCTCTCCTTCCCTTTCCTCCTCTTCCCTCTCCTCCTTTCTTCTCTCTCCTCTCCTCTCCTCTCCTCCCCTACCCTCTCCTCCTCTTCCCTCTCCTCCTTTCTTATCCCTCCTCTCCTCTCCTCACCTCTCCTTGTATCCTCAGGGCTAGACGCTTCCTGTTTGATCTCCTCAGGGAACCCTAGCGCCTTTAGTCCAGTCAAATGGAGACTAATGCATCTGATCGTGAAAGACCAATAAATAACCATATTGCTTTACCAGAAAGCCAACAGTTATTAATTCCGTAATTGCCTGTGTTTTGTTATGTCTTGTTTGATTGATGATGATCCTAATGGTTGGAAAAGCAGCCAGATATATACTGAATTACGCCTTTCATTAAGATTCTTAAGTTCCGTTTTCAGACGACCCTTTTGTTTTCCTTTGTTTGTGAAGCGTAGATTGCTTTTCTGTTTGCTGACTGGTCCGTCCTCTCCCCTCAGAGACGCACGCGGAGCCTTCGCTCCAGGCCACGCAGCTGAAGCTGAAGCGAGCGCGGCTGGCCGACGACCTCAACGAAAAGATCGCCCAGCGGCCCGGTCCCATGGAGCTGGTGGAGAAGAACATCCTACCCGTGGACTCTAGCCTCAAGGAGGCCATAATCGGTAGCCATAACGTCCCTACTCACATGACTGACACACTCACACACATACACATGCGGCAGGTCATTTAGCCAAGGGGAGAGAGTTAACCAGGTCAATAAAGCATCAGCTGGACCACAGTGCTTAAGAGGCACGCATGTTGTGTGTGTCAGACAGAACACATAGTCACCCCAAGTGACAGTACTTTATTACGGCCCTTAAATAAAAACACAATATATGGGGAAGGTTGAGACAGAAATATGCGTCTGCCTACACGTGCTGTAGGTTTTGGCCTTCAGGTGTAGAGCTGCTTTTGTCACCTCGCTGATAAGAGGAGTATTGATGGCCCTGTGCCGCGGCGGTGTGACAGGAGGAATGCAGCAGATGGATCAGATGCGACCGCGTGCGTGGCAGTCGGGATGAAAAAATGTGTTCTTGGTGTCAGCCGAGTATAAAAAATGTCCCTCTTCCAGGATGAGTCATTAATAAATTTTAAGCACACACAGTCACTCTTTGCTTTCACACACGCACATACACACACACACACACACACACACAAACACACACACACACGAAAACTGAAATGTAGATTTGATCAATTGTCTTAGCCTCTTTACACTAAAAGAGTAAGATATCTGGAGCGTACTTCAACATCAGTACAACTCTCATGATTTCATTCAGACTTTGGAAATTTACAGCCTGGTTTGACCAGACTTACTTCCCAAATAGATTCTGGCCTTTGATAGAAAAACGTTGCCAAACCAGCACTGTAATGGGTGTTAACTTTTGAAATCACTGGTCCAGCTAAACCAATCACGTTGCTCAGGGGATCCAACAGTGACTTCCTACAGACACTGCTAACCTTTGCAAACTCACAATAAACTGGACTTGCAGTAAGGAAGCAGTGTGTTTACCCGTCTCTCCAACCATTGGTCCCCCAGATGGGCAGATGCAATACCCAAAGACGCTGGAGTTCGACGAGGACAGCGGAGACGCCCTCTCGCCCGACCAGCCAGCCAGCCAGGACTCCCAGGGCTCGGCCGCGTCCCCCGGAGACATCAGGCTTCCCGAGACGCCCTCTCCCGTATCCGCTGCCACAATACAGGTAGGCGCACAGCACAGCACAGCAACCCACAGCAGAGATCAGCAGCGCTGGTCAAAGCCAGAGCGCTCAGACTGTAACGCCACAGCCACACCACAAGCAACCCCAGCCAGACAATGGCACAGTCAGCTTAGTGCAGACACTTAAACCACAGCCAGACAAGAGTGTGGGGGAACTGCACCATGTGGGCACACACATGAGAGCACACAGACAATTCACAAACACACACACACACAGAGTGTTACACGCATGCATGCATGCACGCACGCAGGCGCACACTGCCTGTCCTATTCCACAAAGAGTAGAATCCTTGATATGATAATGAAGTGCACCTGGAGAGATGACTCATCGCATTGCCTCTGAAGCTGGCTCCCTCCAAACAGCAGAGTCATGAAATCCTCCTCCTCCTCCTCCTCCGCCTTGGCAGCACTGCTTCTCATCCGCCTCTGTTTTTCTGGGGTTTTTTTTTCCAAACAGCCGAGTCCCCCGATCTCCCAGGCTGCGTCCGACTTCCTAAAGACCTTCCCCAGCAGCGAGCATCCGCCGAACCCCCCGGCAAACGTCACCGCCGCCGCCACCACCACCATCCCTCAGACTCCCAGCACTCCCGCCCCGACAAAGCCTGCGCCCACGCTGGTGAAGGTGAGCCAGACACCCCATGCCGAGTGCCATCTGGCACAGTAACAACCATCAATTCTCTTGTGAGCCTTTCTTTCACCATGAGTGACTCATTTCCCCATCTTTTCTGTCTTTCTGTGTCCCCATCCCTCTTCCTCTATTTCTGTCTCTCTTTCTCTCTCTCTTTTTTTCTCACTTTTTCTGTCTCTCTCCATCTCTCTTTTTCATCTCCCTCTTTTCTGTCTTTCTGTATCCCATCCAATTTTTTTCCCCTCTCTTTTTCTCTCTCTATCTCTCCTTCTCTCTCTCTCTCCATCCTCCTTCCTCTCCAACTCTCTCCCTCCCTCCATCTCTCTCTCTCACCTCCACAGCAAAGCCAGCCCAAGCTGCCGGGCGACAAGAGCCGCAGCAAGAAGAGCAAGGAGGCCAAGCCGCGCGTCAAGAAGCTCAAGTACCACCAGTACATCCCGCCAGACCAGAAGCAGGAGCAGCACGAGGCGCCCATGGACTCGGCGTACGCCCGCCTCCTCCAGCAGCAGCAGCTCTTCCTGCAGCTGCAGATCCTCAGCCAGCAGCAGCAGCAGCACTACAACTACCAGGCCATCCTCCCCGCGCCGCTCAAGTACGTCACGCACGACTCGTCGCTTTTTCGCAAAACAAAACGCCACCCCCTGGGCTGTCCTGACGGATTTTTATGAAAGGGTTTCGATGATTTCTGCACGTAGTTCTTTAGCGTTTGAAGTGTGAGCAATTGGTAATTGATGATGAAAGCAGTTGATGAATAGAAATGTGATGATGAGAATGTGTTTTCTACTCAGCTTGGGTCGTTTCTGTTTGTAGCTGCTTTGAGTGCTGTTAAAGCGAGCGTTTCAGGTTAACAGAAAGTGTTGGTGAATTGTTATTGTAGAATAAAGAAGAGAATTTATGCCTGTTTTGATTCAAGTGTAGTATAGCAAAGCACATCATAACCACATATCAGTGACTCATAGACCCACGAAATTTAAGCTTTCTCTGAAGAATGTATGTTGAGTTGAATATGAAGCTGAAGACCAGGAACGCAGCTGTTGTATAGATCTCTCCCCTTGAAACTGTTTGACCACATGCAATCCAACTGAAAGGGGAAGATTGCCAGAGTGCATCATGGGGGTTTTAATATAGAACAGCACAAACCACATCCATGGAACCTTATGACTAGGCAAAAGCCCACAAGCGTACTGTACATAATTCATACGCTGATGTTTAAGGCCTGACCCAGCCCCTCTGTCGGGATCTGTCTGCTTTGAATCATGGCTGACCTCGGGCTGAGGAACCACGCTCCCGCAGAATAGCTAATGGCCTGCTGGAGGCTTTTCCATTCGCGGCCATTCTGGCCCCTGTGTTTGTTACCAGATGTATAAAGGTTATGAATGCAAGCGGCAAAATGGCTTGAAACGCAAATGTTGTTTTTTCCAATTGCCCACAGGACAATTACCTAGTTTCCAATAACAAGTCCGGTTCGGCAATATCAATTAATTGACGGATGCGGGGGAGGGTCCGGCTTCCTGTTCCGCTGGTTGTACGCAGACGGCACATGTGGTGCATTTATTTGGACTCCAGTTCTGGTTCTGCCCGTGCATTGTTTGAGCATTTAAGCGTTTGTTTATTGAACGAGGGAGGGACAAAGACAGAGAGAGGGAGAGAGAGAGAGACGGAAGGAGGGAAAGAAGCAGAACACAACAGTGAGCGGAAGAGTTGTTTCCTCTGGCGCTTAATAATAACCCACCCTCCCTCTCTCTCTCTCTACCCCTTGGTTGATCATTTCTTCCTTCCTTCTTTTGCCTTGTTCTCCATCTCTCCTTCCATTCCTCTTCCTTCACTCTGCAATTTACTCTCGACCCCCCCCCCCCCCCACACACACACACACACACGTCCCTCTCTCTCAATCTGTCTCTTTTTTCCATCTCCCTTTTCCATCTCCATTTCCTCCTCCTCACCTTCTGCCTTTACTTCCTCTTTCTCTCTCTCCCCCTCTCTATTCTCTGTTCTCTCTCTCTCTCTCTCTCTCCCTCTGCCCCATTCTCTCTCCCTCCTTAGGCCGGTAGTGGAGGGTCAGACCGGTGGCACGGCGGTGGCTCTGAACAGCACCAACAGTCTGCCCACCTCCATCGTGGTGTCGCTCCCCACTGCCCCTGCCACCCCCACGGCGGCCCCCGCCAAACCCAACAGCAACCCCAACAACCGCAAAGTGGGCACACTGCCCGCCAACCTGGAGGAGATGAAGGTGAGTGGGACGCACTTGCAGCTTACATTGGAACTGGTTGGAAAGTCCACATTGGATCTGTGGCATCTGAGGACAATAGTGTGCAGTTATCTACACACATACGGTACTGTACTTATGAGGGGTGGGAATCGAGAACCAGGAATCCAGTAGAATTGAGAATCGAAAGCTTTAATTCACTGGTATTGTATACCTCTGACATTATCAATTCTTCTTATCCGTGCCGGCATGTTTTTCAGACCATTGTTAATGGGTCTTTCAAACACAATATTGAAATAGAAAACACAGCTCTACATGGTTTTCCTCATTCTAATAAGCTGCTATTGTCACCTCAGTAGCCTGGGCTGTGTTATTGGCCTATGTACTGTCACTGGAACCTGTGCATAATACCTTCTAAACAGTGAGGAATTGTATCAATTGTATCAATTCCCATCCTTAGTACTAACCCACCAAAGCTCGTATAATGTCAGTTGATTAATTTTCACCAGCATTTAGTTTTCCTCTGTCTAGCCCTTTCAAAACACATCGCAAAAAGGCATTAGCAAGTTTTGGCAGAAGTCTTGGTCGTGTCCTAGTCCTAGTCTTGGCGGTGTTTCCCCAGTGAAAGCCCAGTAGGCAGTGGTGTGATAACCAGTTGTTGTTGTTGTTGTTGTTTGTTGTTCTCAGGTGGCGGAGCTGAAGATGGAGCTGAAGCTGCGTGGCCTCCCCGTCTCCGGCACCAAGACCGACCTCATCGAGCGCCTCAAGCCCTATCAGGACAGCCCTGCCGTGAACCCTGCTCCAGTCAGCACCCCTGCCACCCTCTCCACCACCTCCTCCAGCATGCCCATGGAGGTCTCGTCGTTGTCCCCCAGCCAGCAGCACCCCTCCGTGGCGGAGACGATGACCTCCTCGCCCCCCGTCTCCCCCATGCCCATGGAGGCAACCAAGGAGGAGCCCGTAGTGGGCATGGAGGGCCACGGCGACGCCCTGGTGGGGATCCACCTGGTCAACGGGCCGTCCCAGGTGCCGGAGGAGCGCGACCGGCAGCTGCACGAGAAGGAGCGTCAGATCGAGGAGCTCCTGCGCAAGCTGGAGCAGGAGCAGCGGCTGGTGGAGGTGCTCAAGATGCAGCTGGAGGTGGAGAAGAGGAGCGGGGTCCCCAACCAATCAGCTCCCCCTCCCCCACCACCGCCGCCTCCTCCTCCTCTTCCCGCCTCCCTGGCCCAGCCAGAGCACAGCACCCCCCGCGGTGTCCCCACGCCCATGTTCGCTGCCGTGCCCCCGGTAAAGACTGAGCACCGCGCCCCGCCCAACTGTACGCTGGGGTCACAGGCCTCCCCGCGATTGGTGAAGCTGGAGGAGGCTCACGCCACCCAGTTGAACAGCGTCGCTGCAGCACCACCACCGCAACCGCAACCACAGCCACCACCGCAGCAGCAGCCCCAGGTCCAACCCCAGCCGCTGCCCCAGTTTGTCATCAGCCACCAGGGCATGCAACAGGTGCTGGCTCAGCAACAAGCCACCATTATCACCGCCCAGCATGCTGGCACACCCATCGTGTTGCCCGTCTCGCTGCCCAACAACACAGGCACCATTCAGCTGCCCACGGTCACCAGTGTCAAACTACAGGTACCAACAAAACGCACATTTTCCATTCTCTCTAACACCTCATACAGAAGATTAAATTAGTATAGTAAACTGTATATTCAAATTGTCATTGCCAACATAATTATTTCAATGAACATTAACTGGGTGAGTCATGCACTCTTAATCTGAACATTTCACATTGAGAGAGCAATAGCCACCCTTATATTTCAACAAATGATCTCAGCATTAAAAGGCTGCCTCGACTCGAGAGGAGTCCCAGCCCTTTCCTCGAGGACAGAGATATTTCCTGTAGCTGTTGCAGTCCATGGCACACCTAGCCATTTTAGCCCTGTGCTGTTTGGATAAGGTGTGTCTCTGTCAAGCGGCAGCAGATGGGAGGAAAGGCCGGTGTTCCCTCAGGAAACTGTTGGGAACTCCTAAATGCCTTGGAACAGATCGGGTCGATGAGACTCAAGCATGCTGGCTAGTTCTACTCCCAATAGATGAATGGATCCATTAGTTTCTTTGGACTCAAGTAGATGTGCTATTATGTACAGTACTTCACTGTAGAGTGTTGAAGGCTAGATAAATTTGTATTACGTGAAGAGACACAGAAAGCCTGCAATGCTGCAATGTCTAGGAGTTATTTGAAGTGCATTTCTGTTTGAAGTTGTGCCACATCAAAGGCGATCATGATCATAGTATGACATGAAAGCGCTGTCAAAGAGATTTTCTTTCACACATCAATCAATTTCTGTCTTAATGTCTGTTTCTCTCCTCCACCCCTTCCCCCACTCCCAATCTCCAGCCGGTTCTTCAGGCGACAGTGTCTCCCCCCGGTCTGATCCAGGCTTCTGTGACCCAGCTTCAGCCTCCCAAAGCCGAGAGCCCCTCGGCCCAGCAGCTATCCAACCACAACCACTTAGTACAGGTCAGTCAGTTCCCTGAACACTCACCATCGATCCAGCAACCAGAACCAATCAATCTCTTTGGTCACATAAATATATTTTTCTCAGAGATTTGTCTCTGGATTTTTTGAAGGGCGATTGTTGTGAACGAAACATAAATTCTGTGCTGCTTCACTTCTCTTCAACACAGATGTTTATTTTAACCTTTTTCATTTTTATCGGAAGACTAAATAAATCTATCCTGCCTTGTTTCAAATCTGAAGGTCAGAGCTCTGCTGTGCCGTCAGAAGTCTGTCCAGCTCATATTTTTCAGTGAGATAAGCCTGTGACGCGTTTTTCCATATACACACACACACACACATACATACGCGCTCTCACTCACACACACACACTCGATCACTCGTCCACACACGAGCCCAGAGTGATTGAAGACGTCTGGATATCAAGTGTCCTCGAGGAATCTGAGTAACAAGCGTAGATCATTGTCTGGGAGGCCGATCAAAGCGAGGCCCGCGAGAGCCTTATCGGGTGACTCGGGGATCGTCTCGTCGGGTCTGTGGTCATGTGAGGCCATCCATCATGGGTGTGTTCTGGTCTCGCCTCAGTGCCCTTACTTTCTCTTAAATTGGATGGAATTAACAGCCTATGATCCCTATTTGTCTAATTGGTCCACTTGAAAGGATCTGTGCTGTCTTTGCCTTGACATTCGCTTACATTGTATTTAATCCAGCGGCCACTTGTGGTTGAGCATGGTATTGTAAGAGGAAGGAATGGCGCAAGTGGGTTTGCATGCTAACTTCAGCTGCTACCCACATAACACGGAGCAAAGGCATCTTTGCAAATTTCTTACAACGCAGACTGAATTTGCAAACCACTAACTGAAAGAGGCACAGGAAAATACTGAAACAGAGATTCATAGCCTTTATCACTTGGTGTTTGCTGCCGGTTTGCTGTAAGTATTCTCAGTCTTATTCCTGCTAACTGCACTTGGTGATGTCGAACAGCAGGGCTTTGGGTTGATTTATTCCAGACTGTTAGTTTTATCAGCCAATGGTGAAGTGGATCCATGCCAGTTTAGTCTTTGAGGGTTAGGGAGGACATTGGGACATTCTCTCAGGGCAGGTGAGGGGAGTAGGACAAAGTGAAGAGCGATCCAGGTGTCTGCCGAGAGGTCGCGGTTTTGCGGGCCTGAGGAGCCGGATTGGCACGGGGCCGAGGAGGGGAGCTGGCTGCAGGCCCACGGGAACCCGAGCTCAGAGGAGGGGGGGTGGAGGGGAGGAGTGGGATGGGGTGGTGTGGGGGAGTGATGTGAGTGATAGCATTCTCGCTGAAAGATGGCAGCCCTGAGCCACTGGATCACGGCCAGCCGGCCAGCCAGCCAGCCAGTCCTACGCAGCACGGCCTCACCTGACCTGGGCAACACACACACGGTGGCCCACTCACACACACACACACACAGGCAGGCAGGAGGAAGATGGAGTGACTAATGGGATTAGGTTTAGCTGTGCAGCTCATTAGGGAGGCACCCCAGTGGTTTTCAAAAATGCTGATTCATCTTTCACAGGAGTGGATGGGTGGGCTGAGGTACTGGTTTTGGTCCATCAGAGAGTGGTTTGAGTGGCTTTACACTGGTTGAGCTTTCTATGTGGTCTGTGTACTTTTAATTGTTTTGACCAGAGTTTCTTCATAGCTGGGTTTATTTTGGTTTGGTTTATTTTGTTTTGGCTATGTTTTTCTCAATGCTTGTTTGGTCTAGGTTTGTGTTTAGGTGAGATAAGCAGGCTTTGGTTTTGTTTTGCTTCTGACCACCCTATTTGTTTTGCTACACAGACACTGCCCGTTTGCACCACTGCTGGCTTCCAGCACTGCCTCACCGAGAGCCGCGTAGGCCCCGAGGGACCCCAGTGTTTCCTGAGCAGCTCCCCAGACAACAGGCTCTCTCCCCGGGGCTCTCCTGGACGCACCAATGTCTCCAATGGCCCCCTGAGCAAGGTAGCATTAGTGTAATGGCCTGTGTCTGTACCCATAATACTTTCCAAAAATATCTGTCTTAAAACAATATTCCAGAGTCAGTCAACCCCTAGCTGACGAGTGCTGTAGGTCCGAATAAGAGCCAGAATATTTAACTTAGACCAAACTGGAAACGGTAGCCAATGCTAATTGATGAGGGCAAGGAAACTTCCATCAGTTGCGCTCTTCAGTTAGTGTTAGTTTGCAAATTTGGTCTGTGTTGTACTAAATCTAATCGTTTGTACTGTATAGCTACGGACAGCACTCAGTTACCTCAACGAACAGGGATACGGGCTGAATTTTTCCTTTAAACTACTTCTAGATTATATTGTGTTGGTGGCGTTCCGTGTGATGTGTTTAGTTGTGTTATCGTTGCTTTAGGTGAAATTGTGTTGTGTTGCGTTGTGTTGTTTCATTGCATTGTGTGTGCGCTTAATTACGGTGCTTGTTGTCTCATGTTTGCAGTCTCCACCTCAGGCCCAACCCACATACATCCTGCAACCCACCACTTTCGCCTCCATCCCCAAAAGCAAGGAGCCGCCGCCCTATGAGGATGCCGTCAAACAGAGCCGCAGCATGCAGAATGCTGCTCTTGCCCAGGTACACACACACACACACACACACACTCTTGTGCTCAGACACACACACACACACTCTTGTGCTTAGACACACACACACACACCCAAACACACCTCCACACACACACACTCACTCACACTCTCTGATGCAGTGACACTAATGAATGCTTACAACATAAGTGCCCGCAGTGTGCGTGTGGCGGAGATGCCAGAAAACCGACCCACAGCAATCTCTCCTCATGCAGGGGGAATGATACTCTTTTTAGGGATGGAATACCAGTCTGTGTTTTTAGCATGACTCAACTTCATGCTTGCAAATAAGTTTAACCATGAAAGAGGCCAGTGTAATGATACTGTTTTTAGGGGTGGTAACTTTAACCATAAAAGCCACCAGCACTTTTGCATCAGCATGCAAAAATGTATCGGTTATACCCCACAGTAGTTCCTTCTTTCCTTTTTTGTTAACCACAGTTTTGTATGTATGTAGAGATTAACCCAGATTATTTACTCAGTGACCGTTTCACAGGGTTTCCAGGGGGTCTTGAAAAGTCTAAAATTTTAAAATATAAATTTGAGGCCTTAAAAAGTCTTAAATGTAATGAAATATTTTGCAGTAGGTCTAAAACATGTTAAGTTGACTTGAATTGGTCATAGTTGTGAAGTATTACTGCAGATGCACTAGTGTGGCGCATTTCGTGTGGACCCTGCCACTTGCTTGAAGTGTGTCTTCTATTTGCCTGTGCAAATGGTCTAGCCTAATGGTCATAAAATGGTCTTTAAAAGTCTTAAAGTAAGTTGTTGAAACCTGCAGAAACCATGGTTTCACTTCCTCTTGAATGATAACATTTTTGGTGACTTCTGTATTACTCATCTGAAACAGACTAACTGTGTAATTTCTTCTTCTGTAGTCAGGCAAATTAGTATCACTGTACTGAGACATTAAGTCGTGATGCCCTCTGATGTTGAATTTGTGTCAGAGTTGATGGAGGCAAATCCATTTAAACGATATCTATTTTTCTACCGGTTCTTGGTTCCTGAAAAGAACATGCAGGAAAAGGTTTCTCCCCAGAAGAATTTTCGCAGTGTGTTTGGTGCCTTTGATAAACAAGCGCACTCACTCATAAACACACTGAGTGTGTTTTGGTCCTTCTCAAACAGTTCATCTACTGAGTGCTCTGAAGCACTCGAGACAGCACCGGGTCTCTTGCGGCGAACAGCTCGCTCCTTCACTCAAACCCCCCCGCCCTCACTTAACCATGCTATTCTTGTACCCCAGGTTCCCACGGCAACCAGCCAGCAGATGGACGACCTGTTCGACATCCTGATTGAGAGCGGAGGTAAGAGCCCCGGGCGAGACGGGTGTGCGCAGCAGTTTTCAGAGCGACAGACAGACAGAAAATGAGTCTGGTTAGACAGTCAACGGTCAGTGCTCCAACCCCAGCGTCTCCACGGGGGGCAATGGGAAGAGAACAGTGTCAGGAATCAGTGAAGAGGGGTGGGGGGGGGCAGGACCAGAGGTTTTCAATCCTCCCTGGCAGAACTGGTCAGAGATCAGCACTCAGAGGGGATGTAATGAATGCAGAGACCCTCCTCGTCTGGATCCTGGTCCACAATTCACAAGTAGCTTGACTGCTTCTCTTCTCAGCCTTGCACTGCTTTTTGTGCAGCTAGACAGTAGTCTAACATAAGTGTTGAGTGATCAGAGATAGAGATTTTAGACTATAATATAATGCACATCCTACAAAATCCCTTGGTTCAGCTCCTGTGAGGATATGCTGGAACCTTTTCTTCTGTCGTAATTCATCATAATCTTTATCAGTGGCAGCCCAAGTAAAGGGCCATCCATACCAGGCATGATGACGATAGATAGCCACTAGCAATATGAGTGTTCACGTTAACCAGCAAAAAGCACAAGATATCCAAAATTCAATGGATTCTTATATATATATATATAAATATACACTGTGGACATTGTTTCAGTTCCAATTGTTGAGACCACCTTTCTCTCACCCATACAGAAATCACCCCTTTTAGTCCCCACGAGCCCTCAGCACCGAAGCTGATGCCCGTCACAGCCAGCGTCACCACGCTGCCCGTCAACACGGCTCTGTCTCGGCCGCCCGCCCACGTGCAGCTTGCGCCTCCACCCCAGGGTCTGTGCGGCCCCAACGACCCGCTGCCGGGCCTGGCAGCACTGGCCTCTGACAACCAGCTGGAGGCGCTGCTGGACGGGGCACTGCACGACGCCGAGCCGCGGCTGCTGGAGGACCTGCACGCGCAGCTGATGGGTGACGCCACGCACCAGGTGTCGCCGCCGCCGACGGTGGCGGGGTTGCCGCCGGCACCCCATTCGCCCATGGACACGACGGACCTTGGCTTCAGCGAGAGCGGCTGCGGCCCGGGCCCCTCGAGCTCGTCCTCGTCCTTCAGCCTGCAGGAGGCCGGCTTGGACAGCATGGAGTGGCTGGACCTGACCATGCCAGGGCCCATGGGCACGCTCAACCCGCTGGGCATGGCTGCGGACTTCCTGGACACGCACGACCTGCAGATGCCCTGGGACTGAGGGCTCCACCTCATCCCCACCATCACTACCACCACCACCCCCTACATCTCTCTCTCCCTCCATCTCTGTCAATCTTTCTCTCTTTTATCTCATTGCTTTCCCTCACCTATGGTCATCTTAGCCTTGAGGAAGGTGCTGGGTTTGTACTCGAGAGGGTCCTTGGGTTGTTGAGCTGAGCTGTGCTGTGCAGTTTTCGACATGTGTGTGTGTGAGTCTCATGAGTGACCATGCCAATCTTCATGCTGCGAGAAACCCCATCCACATTCTTTGCCTATCTGTCTCTGCCAACTAACAGAGGCATTCACACAGATAGACACACACACACACACACACACACACACACACACACACACACACACACACACACACACACACACACACACCAAGCT
>JAVQKI010125059.1:0-14015 GCA_036025975.1 Nematalosa erebi
GCTTTGACCAAGTTTAAGATAAAAAATACAGGTGACACTGTTATGTTTTAGATTAAGCAAGGCAAAATCCACTGAACTCACCTGATGCATGCAAATCATGAACATAAATTTAAAAAAAGATTGTATTGTTGAAAGACTCACAGTGGTGTATATGCTGAAAGTAAGAGAAAAGTGTCAAGTGATTGTACAGATAGTGTGTTTTCTGTTGTTGTTGTTTCGCACAATGATTTTCATTTCCTCTGCTCCAGTCATGACGTTATGCACTGTCAGGGGACGTATGGGAAATGGGCATTGTGGGAGCAAATAGTCACGTATCTCAAAGGCAGGCATTCGGAGGGTGACGCCAAAGCTGGAGAGGTTTTCATTGAAAAGCGGAAGGGAAGATGAAAGGTGGAGGGCTAGGGGCTGTGGTATGGCCTTATTTGGGAGCTAGCCTTCTCATCCATAAATGGATGGTTTATTTAGTGCATGTTGCTCTAAAATCAACAACAGCAAAACTAGATTTAGCATTGCTACTGCAAATGACAAGAGCCAGGGAATACTGATCTCGTAATGACCAAGAATCTTCAAAGCCAGAAGTAAATACAACAAGACTTGCGAGCAAAACCCATTCATTTATTTGATTGTAGACATCCTGTAAACTAGGTCACAGCACACTGTTTACCAAGATTAATCTGTGATAACACGAAATACCACACAAATACCCACGACCACCATCGTTCATTCCTAACAGAGGTGATTACAGTCCATGAGCACATATCACACATCCACTATAGTCCAACAGAAACAGTATTAGGCTGTGCCATGTTCCATGCATTATGTCGTATCAGTGGCATCACGCATCAATACTTTATGGGATAAGAGTCAGCAAAGCAGTATGCCTATGTGAATTTCTGGTCCCCTTATCTTTCTTCATCTGTAGTGCCACCCAATAGACTGTTCACACAGCCACACCTCTGAGCGTATGCCACGTCTGAGCCGTGGAGCTCCAGTGACAGGCAACCCTTTGTGGCACCTCTGTGCTGATAGTGGGTCTTGATTACGAGGGCTGCGCTGTGGTTGAGGGTCCAATGCGCAAGTACTGTGGAGGCCCAACCCGGCCATCGGGGGCCTCCTATCGGGCTGATTATCTGCCTGCTCTCATTTTCATTCATTATAGGGGGAGCGTGCACTTATCAGAGCTTGGCAGTGGGAAAAGAAGCCTCTTGCCCAGACTGCCTTTTTCATCCATGCTCTGCTTTTTCAACTCCCCTGCCACACACACACACACACACACACACACACACACACACACACACACACACACACAACAGGCATAAACTCCTACACTTCATCCTCAAGCTAAGTGGTACACTGCTCTAATGTAGTCAATCTTGAATTTGAAAGGGGTCAAAAACAGGGGTTTGACTCAAGGCCAATTTAAACCAAAGATTTACAACGAGTCCAGCCGCAACATTCTAAAAACCTGCAACTTGTTGAAACTTTCTTTCTAAAAACTGAAGCATTCACACCAGTGCAAAGGGACTATGGTTTCCATAACAATGTTCGGATAAACTAGCAAGCCAGACAGTTAGCAAACAAAGTTTCCCTGTTTCATCTCTTCTATGCCACGCTGAGTGACATTGTGTCATAAAAACTACATGGTGACGTTACAAAATCTTAAAACTGATCTGACATGTTGAATGTTTAGCAACAGCTTACAAACTGCTTGTAACGACATGAAATGTTTGTTTTACACCGCTGCAACCCCTCTCTAAAACAGCTTCGTCTTGTTGTAAATCTTAGGTCTGAATTGGCCTTTTGAGTCATTTGACATTTCCAACAGGGATGACCTGACTGACTTAAAATGACATGCTTGAAGTATGACAAAGAAGAGAGACATATTTTAGACAAAAAGAAGATCATTAGAAAGAAGGACTTATTTGGAGATATAAGGCTCTTTGGTGACTGAGGTCTAAAAATAAATAGACCATCATGTTCCCAAAAACATACTGAGGAAGCATTTATGATGCAGCTACGCATTAAACCAAGTTGATACATAGCAGCTGGATACTAAAATCGAGGGGATCACACTTAAAAAAAGGCAGCATTTGGGCCTGAAATAAGGTTACACAAATAGATTCATGTCAGATGAACTGGTGTAATGCATGGAAACGGGAGTGTTGGCTTATAAGAATTTCAGATGCATTCTTGTGTGATGCCAGTGTAAAAGAATCTGAAGATCTGGCTTGATAACACATCTTTGCCCCCGTACATCTCTTTGTCTTACCACTGCCTAGACAGATAGACAGTGAGGCACACTCCCCAAAACAATGACCCCACACCCTTTAATTTTTGGGATGCCTCATGACGCCAGACAAGCACTGCAGACGAGTCAAAGTTTCCTCCTTTTTCCTCCTTTATACCAGTAAACAAACAATGGTCCCAAGAAACAATGGGTGCTGTTTTAGACTCTGGGCCACTGCACAAGTAAGAGATAAACAAAAGTTGCCGAGCACCCTACTGAGCACATACACACGTGTACATAGACATGCCTGTGTCATCCCCACCACAAAAGCCCCGAAACCTGGCAGACACAAGGCAGGAAAAAAGGGACAGACACTGAGACTGTCGTGACACTTAAGACACGCACACCTACAAGATGACCTTGGATATAGTTTGAAAATTATTTTAAGAAGATGAAGATGTGAGAACAACTTGTTTGTGTGTTTGTGTGTGTGGGAGGGTTGTGTGCTTGTGTTTTTGTGTTTATGTTATTGTGTGCTTGATTGTGTGTGTGTGTGTGCACATGCACATGAGTGCGAGGGACTGGAGGTGGTTAAATTGTGTGGCAAATGATACTTTTTCCAGATGTAAGCTTCATTGTTTAATACATTAAATAATGTAAAGTATTACAGTCAGTGTTGGGGAAGCTACTAGTTTAACTACATTTCTGAGTAGCATGGCTGTAGCGAAGCTATTTTGTTACTTTCATAGCTTTTCATTATTTTAGTTATTTTTTTGCCCATGTAGTGTGGCAGCTTTCCCATAAGCTATATTTTCAGAGCATCTTCCATCTGCGGTAGGCCATGCATGGCAGATCAGTTCTTGCAATAATGTGATGCATTTGTTGCATGAGAGGTGCCAAAATTAAAAAAGTGTCCATAATGTATACAAAAAATATTAGAAAGCTTTATTTACTAAAAACAACTATATGCAAAATGCTGTAGGCATCATACAAAATACTGTATAACCATAGGTAAATCAGGTGTTTTTTCTGTAAAGCACACACATGCACATACTGTACTATTCTGGGCACGGAATGTGGAATTAACACCCAAAGATTATTGTTTTAAGAAAAATTTTTATAGGGTTTTTCTACCTATATAAAAGTACAATAACTTACTGACTTTAATACTTTACATCAATACTTTACACGTATTAAGTAAGGTTCCCCCAGCCCACTACCTAGATCCCACATCCCACATTTATGCATTTAGCAGACACTTTTATCGAAAGCGACTTACATTTGTCTTTCCAGACTACTGGCACGCTAGCCAGGTTCCTTAACCACTACACTTCCACCACTCATCCAGAAGGCTACTCCAGTACATTCTTAGAATGAGAAGTGAAACGTCTTAAAGCTCCAGAAAAAGGCCTGTTGCAACAACAACAAAAACACTATAGCTTCCTTTATACTATGGCCCAAACCTGGTGCTTGAACTTAGGCCTGGCCCAGCTTTTTCTTTTATATCATACGGGGCTAGGCTTAAACAGGGCCGAACCTGGAACTACAGTAATGCCATGCAACAGGCCCACCTCAAGGGGGAGGACCACAGGGGCCAAGTCCTGGTGCTTACACATCATAATAGATGGTTACTACGGTTGCAGATGTTTTTCTTGCCTTTTTATCTGTTCGTGGAATGTTGTGTCTTTTAAAAGATCATTGAAAAGTTTATATTGTGACGTATCCACTTATGCAGACCAGAACTATTCACGTTCGCTCCCACTGTAACGTATTATGTTGCTCTACCTTGGTCAGTATTCAATAACCTTTGGTATAAACCCATCAGGAACTCTAGCCCTGGTGCTTGTGCTCTGGGCCAAAGTTCCTGGGCTTAGGTTCCTGGGTTGATGACCCATAGTATAAATGGGGCCTACGACTACCATTACCTGGATGAATGAGTACCTCCAAAGACATCTTGTCCTAGGCCACTATCAAAACAAGTTGATACAAAATCTCATGCACCCATCTGCTTCTTACATAAACAAAATTTCTATCAACTTTTAATGAGCTGCCAAAGATAACTATCTATTCTGTCACTAGCCACGTATACATGGACACAAGAATAACTTTTCAATCTGAATAGAAATTCTCATATATACGGCCTGATCGGAATGGAATTCTTTGATCAGATGAGAATTGTAATCGGAATAGAATAGGTGGTGTAGTCCGCTAAAATGCCAAATGTATACACTCTATTCCACTTGATTTGGGGTAGGGGTTTATGACGTGTTCGTGTGATAAGACGTCCATTATGTCGCCGCCTGTCCAGATGTGTGAAATTAAATTCTGACAAATTCGCAAGAGACATTCGAATATCGAACTTACAACTTCTGTAAATGCCATATATAAAGTTAATTCAGATCGCATGATAGGATTAGATCTATTCTGATTAGAGATCTGTTCGGATCGGAAGTGTTCATGTAAACAGGGCTAGTGTGTGATGCGCATGCTGCTTACCCAGGCCAAAGTGAGCCACTGGTTCCATCTCACACAAGTAGCCAGAGCCGCCATCGATGATGCGCATGTGTGCTCCGCTCTGCCTGGTGTAGACCATCACCTTGGCACCTCGGGCGAAGGAGCCGTGCTGTGTGCGAGGAATAACTCTCAGCCAGTTGTTGGAGGAGCCCTGTGGAATAAGAGTAAAAATCACAGGTCACATCATCAGAACTGTGGACCAAAACATCATCATTACTGTGGAAATATTTATATGCCTTGACTACTAATTTACTTGCATATCCTTTTTAGGGTAAAAAAGAATTGCTCAAGCAGACAAAGTATTAATAGCAAGTATTCATGATTTATGTATATACAATTACATTGTTATTGATTAATAACACCTTATGGTGCCACCACAAATAATGAATTATTTCTTAATGACCTTCATATTTCCTTGACTAACCTGGCTAACTTTAAAGACAGATATGGGCTGGGTTGCACTCTCCCCGTGAGCAATCAGCAGGTCAAGCATGCCGTCACCATCAAAGTCAGTTACTGTGGCACCTGTCAATCAAAGTGTTCTCATTATAAACCTCTGAGGAAGATGCAACTCCACTGAAGCAATTTCATTTAAAATACATATCTATAAAGTTTATTTATGTAAAATACTAATTTCTTTATTTTGATTTTGTGTTGGATTTATTAATCCCATATATCAAGACACCTTGGTGGCGGTTATCCTTTACACAACCAATAGAAGAGTGTATGAGTGCCCTCTACCATTTATGCTGCGCTCACCTGTTCCACGGCCTTGAGGTTCAGCTGCATCACCTACATTAAGTTCATCAATCTTGGGATCGGAGTTTGATCTCCTGCTCACCCTGTTAAGCAAAGGATTGAAACAGTGAAGAGCAGCACTCAGGGTCATTATTATACAGAGAGCTCTCTTACTACTGCACTGACAAATGTTTTGTTGTTTACTCAGGACTAGGAGCAACACACATATACATCAAAAAACCCATCAAAACAATAAGACGTCTGGGTATCATGATAGTTCATTTTCTTAAATCTTTAGTTTATTTGCAGGTCTTACCTGAACCAAACACATGCAGGGCTAATTATTTAAAAACAATACAATATTGACACTGTTTCCATTTGCTTTTAGGTTCAATTGTAATACCCAAGACTTAGACAGACCTAAAGATTCTGTTGGGGGAGCTGCCTCTGTATGCAATGTTGTTGAAAAAGACCTCCAGCTCTTTGTCATTGTCAAAATCGGCAGCGATGACGGTGCGAATGGGTGATGGTGTGGCAAAGGCCTGTGTGGCAATATTCTATAGGGAACACAAGAAAAAGAGTCATATAGCACACACACATCTAGTAGATATACTGTATCTGTTTGCTCAGTTTCTCCCTTGGGACTGCTACCATGAAACAAAATATTTGCAATGCAAAGCATGTTATAGTGTAATCTACACAGGCGACGTATCATTCATCAGACATTTTCAACCAAGCGAAGTAAAGTTTTATGCCTCTAATCCTCATTCAGTCATCCAATAATTGACCTCTGAGACTGTGACATGAAGACAAGAACTGACAAGATTTGTTTTTTGTCTATGAAAATCAAGGCGATCAGTTAATCAAGTTAAAATCGCATAATTTTTGTGAGAATTCTCATCTTACCCTAAACTTCTGGTTGCTCCCCTGTAGATAGAGTCGGTGAGGGCCATTCCAGTTGCCATAGACAATGTCTGTCTTGCCGTCTCCATTAAAGTCGGCCAAGGCCACTCCTCTGCCGTGCTGGTAGCTGTCCTCAACACCTGCGGAGGCCCACAAAACAGAAATGTTTAAGATATCAAATTATTCTAATTAACCTCTAAACACTACAGACATTTAAAACATTGTGAAATATTTAACATTGTACATTGTAAAATATTTAATGATTGAGGCTAATTGATTTGTTTTTCCAACTATTGACTAGCAATACTTTTTGGCCATCCTGGATTTTTTTTGTTCACTGATTTTATGAGCCAAAAAGCAGTGCTCGATCATATATGCTTTAATAGTTTAAAGGAATCCTTTATGCCAAGGCATCAAGTAATTGGATACACAGCACATCTCCTGTTTTTAGAACTCACCAGCTTGTCTGGCCATGTCAGTAAATGTTCCATCCCCATTGTTCCGGAACAAAAAGTTGGGACCGTGCTCGTTGTCACAGAAGACATCAGACCTGGCTTCACTTAGGATTGGTCCTACCACAATGCCACGCCCACCTGCATATTAAAGCATTATTAAAAGTGAAGTACTATTCAATAATGCAGGGATTCAAAACAGGCTAACTCTGAAGAATCATCCACTTGTCATGATACTTTAATCTAGTATTTTGGAAGCACAGACCATATATTGGTGATGATGTGTGAGCATGGAAACCCCCGTACCTGTGTACTTGTTGACCCCGACTTGAGCTGCCACCTCTTACAAGGCGATGATGCCTTTACTGAGATCACTGGCAGCCTCGTCCATCTCGATCAGTGCATGTGGGCCAACATTACCGCTGGCATAATTAGCCACATACACAGAGTAGCGTCCTGTGCCCTATACACATAAACAGCAACATTAAGAAAAATCTAATCTACCAGAGGGCTTTTGGTTGCATTGCCTCTTCAATAATATCATAGAAATGAATCAAATATAACAGACTAATTAACTTTTTAACAATTTTCTAAAGCATTACATGTTGACTGATTATGTACAAATGAATAACAAGGTGCACTGAATTGAAATAACTGTAGGATAACTGATAACTGTTGGAATGATTGATAACTGATTGGTTAATGGTTTGGTCTCTCTACCTTCCGGTCCACACATGCCACAGATCTGCCTGCCATCTTGTTGGCCACACCTCGGCGGAGGTTGAGGTCATCACTCAGGAGGTCCTCGAAGCGACCGTTACGGAACTTGAACAGCTTATCAGAGTAGGTTGCCCGACCTACATGGGGAACATCCAAAGTGTTTTCATGCATTTAGTGTCACAGAGAAGGTATGAAAAAAACCCTTGTGTGTCAGTCTTTAAAAGTGGTGTAATTACAGTCTTTATGATTGCCATGAAATCTGCCTACAAGACAGAAATAGTGCATTATGCAAAAGCAAAACTACAAGACATGCTAAACCTCTAGACTATGTCATAGACATAGTAACATTTTAACATTCATGCACAAATCAACCCTTTCAGCTTGGTGTGTCACTGAAATTCACTTTGTTCTGACGGCTCGGCTTCTCATATATATATACATATTTCATTATAATTAGGTGAAGATGGGTGTGCATTGTCTTTAGCATAGAGCAATGCACGCACCTGAGTAAGCATTGTTGGTGTTGAGGAAGTAGATCTCCTCTCGTCCATCCCCGTCCACATCGCATGCTGTCACACCTATGGCGTTGCCCCGGGGGTCCCTCAGGGCATAGTAGGGGGAGTTGCTGTCGTCAACGGCGATGTTCACAAGTTTCTTCTGGCTGCGATCGTACTTCAGTACGAGGTTGGCACCATTGTATCTGTGCATGAGCAAGAAGTGTATGCTCAGATAAAACCAAACCACTACGGTATTTGATAGAATTACTTGATGGGATTGTTAACCTCTCCTCTCAGCAAGGTTGATTCTATTTCACTGCATCTCACTTTACTTGCAGAGAAGTACAAAAGACAGGGAAAGAAAGAAAGAAACTGACTTACCCTGCAACCACTACTTCCAGGTCTCCATCACCATCCACATCTGTTACAGCCATTCCATAATTCAGCTGGGTCGGGTTATGGAACGCATCAGGGGGCAGGACTGTATTGGTGACTACAGAGAACATAGACTGTGCCTGAGACAGTCCATAGCTCAGACATAAAAGGCACAACCAGAGGGTCTGCATCCTTGCAATCTGTTCAATAACAATTAAAAAAATCAGTGAAGCCAAAAACAACAAAATCAATGAAGGTCAGTATATGGACTACAATATAGTTATTCCTCAGTTTCTTTACTCTCACTTATTCCATGTATAAAAAAATGCATGCAATACATTTCGCATTTTAAACTTTTTTAAACAGGCATAGAGTAGACAAAATCTATGCACCACAGCTGCAATGCAATTGACAACAACATATGAGAGACTATATTTACATCTACAGATTCCCATAGGCTACAGCCTCACATAAAATACAAAGCACATATGCGGTTTAGCACAGACAGTTTTTGTATACATGTGTAACCGTTATGTAATGAAATTAAGTAATACATAATAGACTACTTGCCATTTCAAATTACTCAGTTTAGTCTACTCACCTCGAATTATAGATTGATGTTTCTCTCTGTGTGAGGAACTCCTTCTTATATCCACCTCGCCTGACTTACACAACGACAAATGTAAAGGTTTACGCAAGTGGTTGTGTAAGGAAATGACCAATCACAGGCGACATCATTGAATATTGAACACCTTAAACCAATCGACGTCTAGGTGTGTAGAGAGGGGTGTAAACAATGCGGCTGCACAAGAATTTGTTTTGCATAGCCACGCGTGGTAAGGGAAACACCACTCTCGGCGTTTTAGCTTTAGTTTAATTATTTGACAAGTGGCAATGACTAAACATTAGGAAAAACGAATGAAAATGGATATGCCTTAACTACACGACACGATCAGGCTCTCCTTTAGATTTCCATTAAATAGGCTAGCGTTGTACTAGCATATGCTATAAATATCAATAAACAACAATTAATACAAAATATGTTCCTACATTTTTACCTGAAGATTTAAACAAGAAAACAGATGACAGTTTGGTGTGGTATTTAAACCGCTTGCTGTTGCAAAAGCGGTGCGCAGAGCTCGGTACTGTGATTCCCAGAACGCAATGCGATTTAATGACGTATGAACAGGTTCCAAACCAAACATCCGGCTCGGCGTGTCACCACTCAAACAAGTCTTTCACTGGGTAAATACTCTTCAGTTCAATGTGTTTGCTGTGGTTTAGGCTCAAGTGAACATAATCATTTGTGTCGTTAAACTATCGTGAGGTAGACAGTCATGCACAATATCAGTCATGTTCTGTAGTACTGGGTATGTGTGGAGCTAGCGAATCGAAATCAGTGTTAGCCTGCTAACATTAGCCAGTCAACTTCATTAGTGTTGTTGTTGTTCCTCCGCGTTGCTTCTACTTACGCACCTGTTGTGACTTGCGATCGCGGCTGATTAGTTTTCAATCGTAGTCAAAGAGGAGCTGCTTGGCTGGCTGGCTACGTTAACTAATATTAATGCCTAACGTGCGAATCAATTACTCCCCTGGCCTGTTGACATTGTTCTGAAATTGGACCAACTTAAAATATTTTTCTTTGCACGGGTGATAACGACATTGCAACGAACTTTCTCCTCCATCTCTCTCAGCAGAGTAGAATATTTTTAGACTATGGCTGATCATCAGCAAGAACAGCAAGGAGACTGCACACCTGCAGGGCCACCACGTACCAAAAAGCCAGACCAAGCTCTATACGTCCCCAAAAGGCAACAGAAGGAGGGCAATGGCGGGCAGGCAGGGGACAGTCAGGCACCCAACCACCCCAAAAACAAGGGCCACACGTCTGGGGACAAGAAGGGAAAGCCCAGGCCTCGGTACACAGACAAGGCCTGGAAGAACAACAAGAACAAGAAAGATAAAGGTGGAGGCAAACCAAAGGCAGATGACTGCTCCATGAGTGGTGGAGACTCAACCATGAGTGTCCAGAATGGAGACCGCAACGACGGTGAGAAAGAACAAGTGGAGGAAACAAAAGAGTGGGAACAGCAACAGCAACAGACGACAGAGGAACAGAACAGCACTCAAGTAGATACAAGCGTAGTGTCCGAGACTGCAGGACTGTTGGACAGGCTGGCGACCTCTGACCCTAAGGCTTCAGGCGAGGACCAGAAGGAGGAGAGCGAGAACAAGGAAGACGAGGACGAGGAGGAGAGCTGGGACGCTTTGTTTAACGATGACGGGGAATGTCTGGACCCTCATTTGGTGGAGGAGGTACAGTAGTGCTTCACGCTTAAGACTTTTGAGTTACAACTTGCTGGTCATACCCTACTGATTTGGGCAGTGTTTATTGAAATCATGTATTTAGTTGTGGGGTGGTGCACTATACTGTCTCTTCTCCATTTTAGATGGCAGAGAAGTCGGGGCGTAAGAAAGAATCGATTCAAGAGCCGCGATTTAACTACTACGACTGGTCACCAGAGACGGACGACATCGAGCTCAGGGAAGATGAGCTGTCGCACATCGTCGAAATCTATGACTTTCCATCCGAATTCAAAACGGAGGACCTGATCCGCGCTTTCCACTCTTTCCAGTAAGTCACATAAGCTTTACTTCCTTTCCAGTATGAAATGAACTCAAGGCAAGTTAACTGATGTCTCGCCCTCTCTTTGCCCTAAAACCTTGCATTTCACAATGGTAAAGACAACAGTTGCTTAAACTGAAAGAATGACCTTTCTAGAATAACCCATGCTGGACCGTTAAGGCCTGTTCCCAGTACAGTGTTTCTTAATGGATTTTGCATGTTTTGTCTCCAGACAGAAGGGCATCCAGTGGGTTGATGACACGCACGCCTTGGGGCTGTTCTCCAGTCCCATAGCAGGTAAGAACTGAGGAGGCAGATCCCTCCAGCCAATAATAATAATAATAATAATAATAATAACAAGAGCAACAACAACAACTTAGTGTTATATAGCACCTTTGAGGAAACTGTAGTTACCTAAGACTGTGTTACAATTTACATTACAATGATTCGGGAAAGACAACTAGGACAAATGCCTTAAGATGATTCATGCATTTTTTTTTTCTGTTAAACATCAGGCCATTTCTTAATTTGCTCCATTTTCTAAAATAAGACCCCAAAACTGAGAAGCCAAATTGTGATTTTAATTAAGATAATGTTTATAAGAGCATGCTCCAAATTGCACACCCACTCAAAATAAAAGATGAGCTATATTAAGCTCTTGGTTACACGCACACTGCCCACATACCTCCCTCTTTTCAGCCTGTGGTTTCCAGTCAGTGTAAAGACGATTGTGGAGTCAAATTGTACTGTGTGTACTGTGGGTTCAGTTAGTGTTTTATATAGTCCTCCTCTGAAATTTGAATGCCACTTACTGTAGATTAACAAGTTGGGGCCCACTTTTAAAATATGTTAATTGCATTTTGGAGTCTCGCTTGTCCTCACATTTTGCATGTCTTTGGCAGCCATCTCCAAAAAGTTTGGCATCTTTCCAGAGTGGTTGCATATTTGTGACATCGTTTAGAACATTGGCAGTCATGTTTGGTGCTAGTAATCTGCCTTTTTTCACCCCTGACCAAAGCTTTAAAATGTTATGGTAATGTCAGTTGGTTATATGAACTCCATACATTAAATCTCATTCCATATTCAATTGTTTTTCTTCATGTCCTCTGTCCACAGCGCGGGATGCTCTAACGACACGGAACCCTCTGCTGAAGGTGAGGCCTCTGTCCAAGGCCTCGGCCGTCACCAAAGCCAAAGCCCGCAGCTGCTCAGGTAGACCCTGCATAGAGATGAGACCCTTTCATGCCAAAGTGACTTACAGTCCAGCACTTCTGGCGTGTTACATCTGTGTTGTCTTTGCCTAAATATTGATTTTGTGGCCTTGATGTTATTTGGTCTTTGCACAACCAGTTTGCACTTTAGTGAAATAATTTAGCAGTTTTGTCATGCTTTTCTCTCTCTATTAGTTATCACTACACTTCTCCACTGTATTACTATGTGAACTTGTTCAATTCTACATTTTTGTTCAAGGGAATTCAATTCCATGTCTTTTCTTTAAATAGTGGCGCATTCTGTAGCTTTAGCGTTGTTTCCCACCAACCGTATTTTTCTCCCTCACTCACTCCATCTCTCTCCCTTTCTTCCTTCAGACTACCTCCTCCCAGCCAAGGAGCGTCCGCAGACGAGCGCGGCCTTAGCCCGGAGGCTGGTGATCGGGGCACTGGGCGTGCGGAGTCCACAGACACGAGAGGAGCGCGAGGCTGAGAGGAAGAAGCTGAAAGACGCCAGAGGTTAGGACTGCAAATCTGTAGTGTCAGACTAGAACATATACAGTACAGTATACTTTTTGACCAAAGCGTTCAGAAACAGCTGGCTGTGTTGCAGAGCTGCAAGTAACATCTACAGTAAGTCTTAGATTATGTCCTGAAATGCTGTGTCCATGTGTCAAATTGTATTTTTGTTTACAGTCACAAAGGAGCAAGTAGTAGCCTAACTGTGTAGATTAAAAATTAATCATCACAATGAACAGAAAACTTTAAGTGCATTTTTTTTTGTTTTCCCAGGACAAAAGAAAGATGTAAAAATAGATTAAACAAAAACACTGATGCCTGTGTTCTTGCCTTGCAATGTGCAGTGGTCTGCTTTGCTGTGTTCTGCACAGTTTATAGCTTTTGCTTTCTGTCCTGTCCCTAGATCAAAAGCGTCTAGCGGCACAACAGAGAGAGGACGCCTGGGAGGGAAGAGGAGCAGAGCAGAGCTGAGCTGAGCTGGCAGGACATGACCTCACATGACACGACATGACCCCCAGAATCTCTCTTCCATCTCCCTGCTATCTACCCTTCCACCACTCCCTGCAACCCCTCCTCTCCCTTCCATAGAACAAAGCCCAGGGAAGACACAGACACCCCTACTGCCTCCCCAGGCCATGCCAGGCTCTGCTGTGAGTGAGCTGGTGAGAAGGTCTCAGGCACACAGGCTTACTAACCCTCCTCAGATCTCCAGTGATGGTCCGGCGATGTTTCACAGGGTTTAAATGTGTTTACTAAACAGGACTGACTGTTTCTAATTTTTACTCTACTGTTTTGCTAGTCAGATGGCAGTGTATTTCTTGCTCAGATCTGTTGTCTGGTACAAATGCTGCCAGTTAAGTCGTGTTTTCCCCCATCTGTATGGATACGTGTAACATTTGTCATGTTGACAAGGGCTACAATTCAGGTTCTTCATCTGGGCGGTTTTGCCCATCATGAATGTGTGCAACTGATGTTTTCACGAGTCTTTGTCAGGCGTAAATATCTGTGTCGATATACTTGATTTGTGTTTGATGATGTAGCCAAGTATATATTAGTACAGTCCGATTTGTCATACATCTAGCCCGTCATCAGTACCAAACATCAGACCTGAAATATTAATATAATGCTCAATGGAAGAAAACAGGAATTTAAAAACACTGTAAGGAGCAGGGGCAGCTGCAAGATTATTATTTGTCATTTTGCATATATAAATATATTAACTGTTGTGTTAGT
>JAVQKI010125109.1:0-11533 GCA_036025975.1 Nematalosa erebi
TAAAAAATAAATACATAATAATACAAAATACTTTTAAAGAGAAAAAAACATATCAAAATAGCACTAGAATTGTATTCTTTAAATTCTTAAAATTAAAATTGTAAACAGCATTCTGTAACTCTTGCATACCTTGACATCATCAGTGGGTGATAAGGCCTTGAGTTTGTGATCACTGCCAGCCGTCTCCTGTAAATTACCAACTCTGTTAATGCATTGTCTCCCCATCCTTCAAACCTATCCCACACTATGACAAACATGCAGAGGACAGTCTCTACTCTAGCAAACAAGCTCTCGCCACATTAACACAGAGACACACTGAAGCCAGGCAAGCAGAAAAGACAGGAAAGCTTGGGAGAAGCAAAGGGGTTGAAGAAAGATAATATTGATTGTATATGGACGTGCACTTCTCAATCCAATCCACAGGTGCTCAGCTTTACTGTCCTTGTAGGCATCACCCAAGTCTCCTATAAAACATCTCAATAGCATATCCAATTGAAAAACTATTGTGATTTTTTTGAAGCCCTTGTTCCCTCTCTGAAATCTTAAATGATGGATTGGAGAGTTTAAGTACAGACCTTTGAAAGTAGTCTACAGCATCTTGAATGCATAGTTAGCTGGGACCCCTACAGGTTGTATCAACCTCCTCCAGCTCCACACACGGCCTAAGAGCAAACCAGAAGCATGCACGGGGGAGTGGGAAGTGGTGAGGGAGCAGAACCAATCAACAAAGAGCCCCTACCTCACTGGGCAAAACTGTTCGCTGCAACGTAAGCAATTTCCCCATGCGTTCCATCCGTGGAAGCGACATGAACGGGATCTCTTTCTGTCCACCTCCAACCCCTGATCTTGCTCTCTCTTCTCTCTTAGGAAGGACCTCAACAGCTTCTTCTTTGCTCACAGAAGCTTCGTCTTTCCCTGAGTCTTCATCACTGGATGCAAGTACAGGGCTTTGGGGGGATGCCCTAGCCTTGCCTAGGAGCCTAGTGCTTAATGGCCTCTCGCTCTCATTGAGCAAATATTCTGTGGTTTTATTCTCAATCTCTTGTGTGCCCCCTTTTTCACTACAATCTCCATCTTTTACCTGTTCATTTTCTACACAAATCTCTAATACCTCCTCATCACTATCGGACTCTTTGGGTTCTGTTTCAACATACTGCTCTGCCGGTTCAATATCTTGCTGCACATCCTTCACCAATTCATCCTCTTGGCTTTGTATGTCATCTCCTTCAACACTGCCCTTTTCTTCATCATCATAATCATCATACTTATCATCACCCTCTTTTACATGGCCCTGTTGTACCTCCTCAACCTCACTTTCTTCTTGCTGTTCAACCCCTTCAGTCTCCTCTTGGCTTTGTACAAATATATCCGTTTTATCCACCTCTTTCTTCTCACCTAATTCCTTCCCACCAGAGCTCATCTCCTGTCTTTCAACTAGCTTTTCTATGACTTCTTCTTTCTCACTGTCCTCTTCTGAGTCCTCCTCATCAAATTTTACAGACATCTCCAGAATGTCATCCTCATCCTCCTGCTCCTCCTCGTCCTCATTCTCATGATCAGCATCATCATTACTTTCCAATACCTTTTCATCTTTACCTTTCAAAAGTCTTTCTACAATCTCCTCACTTTCACCTTTCTCAGAGATGTTCTCTGAAACGCACCTTTCTATAATATCACTCTCCTCACCACTCTTTCCTCCCCTAGAAATGTTTCTCTCGCTCATAACACACCTCTCCAGAATGTCACTGTCCTCTTCTTCACCGGTCACACAAGCAAGGTCAGCTTTTGCATCAGTCTCCAAAGCATCCTCCACATCATTCGCCTGTTGACCTAACTCAGAACCCTGCTTTTCTGTTGACTTCCTCAGGCCACCTTCATCTTGTGAACAGGACCCCATACTGTCCTCTGCTACTTTTGGAGTTTCACTATTGTGCGTTCTTTCCACTCCCTCTGTCTCACCTTCAGCATCTTCTACTATTTGGTCACTTATGTGATGCCCAACAGAGTGGTTCTTTTGAACAACTTCTTCCTCTTCTCCCTCCTGTTCTTCTTTTCTTCCAAATACCTCAACAACTTCTTCACTCTGCCCACTGCCCTTTCCATTTGCTTGCTCTGTGTCACTGGATTGCTGTTTTACCTCACTTCTCTCTGTCAAGATGGCAGCCTTCTCCCCATCACTGGTTACACACCGCTCTAGGATCTCACTGTCCATTTCCTCTTCTCTCCGGCTCTCTGCTTCCATACTAAGATAATATCTCTCAAGGCCTTTACTGCTGTCATGTCTCCCTCTGGAATATATGGCAACTACTTCATCACTCTCTTCCTCAGCCCCTTTAGCCTCTTCCACATTTTCCTCAGCTCCCCCTAACACCTTACTATCATCTGCTTCTCCCTCTTTATGACCACAGGTTTTCCCATAATTCACTGGAGTCTCCTCCTCATCTTCCTCCTTACATTCCTCCTCTTCCTCATCACTCTTGACCTCTTCATGATCTTTCTCTTCCTCCGGGATCTGCTCCTCCTCATCCTCGACCTTTTCTTCTCCCTCGCCACTGTCTTTACTACCAAGATCCCTGCTATCTCTCTGTGGAGGTGTGCTAAGATGCCGGCCACTTGTGAGGTCCTTCGTTTGGCCAGGTCATGAAAAGAGGGGGTGGGGAAGGACACGGGACAGGACAGGGAGGACGTGTAAGCGTGCAAACCATGATCAATACCTTGTTATGTTTAGAGACAAGAGGAGTGAGATAGAAGAAGGGGAAGATGGACAAAAAAACTAGCAAGACAGAGGATGGTGTTCACATGAATTAGTGGCACATTCCAGAAGTTCAGTAGCACATGTTAAAGTCCAGCAGACAAAATCGATCTGACATAACCATAACTGTTAACACTGTTTTTTTTTTTTACTATCTGTTCGCTGAAGATGTTTACACCAAGTAACTTAAGTCTACACAAACTTTCTGGGAGTTCAGGAAAACACAAGTTTACAGTATGTGTTGTGATGCAGAATGACATACAGCTGGCACTTAGTACTTCTCTTGGGATAATAAAGTTTACCTTGACCTTAAAAGAGATAAGCAGTAACTGCAGTATTACAGTTAGGTCTAGGGCTACACTGGATACATTAACATAGAAGTGTTACATTAAATAGCATGAAACATACATTGAAAAGACTGGTATATTTCTTTAGAATGCTCACTGCGCTGTCACATCTGGTGCAGCCTGTTCCATGATTATAGTGGAAGCTACTTGTTACAGCAGATACCTCTTTGACTTAACACATTCACTGTAGTCCATCCCCACTTTCCTCACTTTGGTATATCTTAATATGTAGAGTCTTCAGTAAGTACACTTTCCTGTCCCACATCCACTATTGTACTATAATAGCTCAATGCTTTCCATCGCTGCTGATGGCGAACAGACTTAATGTTATTACCAAGATCATTTTTACATCCTACAGAGACTCTTTATGATGGAAAAAACAGGCCACATTTAAACAAGAGATAGGAGAGAACAGTGAAACACCGTCAAAAGACCTCAGAGGAGTAAACAAGCAGATAAAATGGTAAAACAAGGACAGTATGGGGATGTTAGGCAAAGAACGAAAGGTCCGTAGGTTAGGTTTCCGTCTACAGTAAGATGACATGCCAGTTACAAAGACATAAAAACAATAGGTAAGCACATTAGCCATCACAACCAAGGTTTAAAAACATCAATAATACCCCTGTATTTTATGTATGCTGTTTCTGTGTGTGTCTGAGTGTGTGTGTGTGTGTGTGTGTGTGTGTGTCTGTGCGTGTGTGTATTTATAAGCACGGATAGCTGAGAAATGAGTGACAAAGACACTCACAGACAAGTTACTGACGGATGAAGATAAGCTAGCTACTGACTGGTACCTGAGAGCCAGGTTCTGGGCTGTGGTCTCGTCCCAGATCCTGCAGTTCTGGTTCAGTCAACTCTTCAGGAGGAGCACTAACACTTGCTTCACTGTCCTAAAGCACACAGGAGAGAGTCAGAGAAAAGAAAATCAATCAGAAACTGCTCATAGCAAAGCCACTTTTGCCCCGTCAAATATCTGCTCGTTTTTGATGTCACAAGACTTCAAAGAAGGAAGTTACCTCATACTGAAAACTTTTTCCCAGGGCATCCAAATCAAGGTGCAGATTGTGCATCAACTGGCTTTGGCCACAAGGGCTCTGAAAGCAAATGTACAGATGCATTGCTCAACATGTCTAACTATATTTGACACAACTAAGTCAGTGAACAGCAATATGCTTGCCATGCATAAGAGTATCTGAACAATAATAACAGCTGTAAACGAAAGAGATTTGGCATTATTTTATTTTGTAAAGTAATGAGCATGAAACTGATTTTCCCCACAGTGACCCATAATATTAGTCACCAGTTTTTATGCTGTTACAAACAGAGACTTATCTGTTTTTTTTCTGTATTGTTTAAAATGACTTTCTGAGCACAAAGTCAGTGAAGAGTGAAGAAGTGTAAAGTGGATATCATGATTTGTCATTACGTAGGACAAACATACAGCCAACTGAGCTGAGCTGACTGTTTTGATCACAATGAGTACAGACAGTTGTCCCCTTCTTAAATTAACAGAGACCCACTATACATTGAAATCGTACCTCCCTGTCTGAGGCCTTCTCATCCTCCTTCAAGCCAGGACTGGTGAGAGACCTCTGCTCCTGTTGTTTCACCTCCAACAGGCTAGACCCTAAACTGGATAAAGGACCCTTAAAGGAAAAAAACAATAACATTCACATCACATCAGTAAAAGTTCCTGTCACATTGAAAGAGCTTGTAAGTGTTAAGGATGCATATTTGCCTTGTTGACTGGTGTCAGCCAATCAGAAAATAAATAACATAGTGTACCAATATGGCATTTCCTGCAGTGGCTAAATAACAAAACATCTTACCAGATAAACTACCCAATAAATAACCTTCACATTTGTAAAGTGCAGGCTGTTCATGTTCTTGAATCAAATTACTAAAGTGATAAGTGCAGTACTGTATTCATCATTACCCCAAGAGAGCTCTTCAGACCCTCTGAAGAGAGAAGGGACCCTCGAAGGGGTGGAATGGATGTTTCAGCTCCAAAACCACGCAGAGGAGCTAGGGAACTCAGAGGTGCCGGCAAGGGCCCCAGGCCAGAGGTGAGAGGCTAAAAAAAATGAAGAAGTATTATCAGTACACAGGATGACTGCTAAAGAAATGATACTTGATAAATGGTCAAGCCACTAACCATGCCACCCATACTGACTGCTGCAGGCTTGAGTTCTTGGTCCTTCTTTTTCCCTTTCTTTTCCTTCTTGTCTTTCTTTTTCTTCTCTTTTTTTCCACCAGACGTGAGTGTCTTGGACGGGCGTGGCTGGGCACGCTCCCGCTCCTGAAGCACTAACTGGCGGTACTGTTCATCACAGGGGTGGTCCCAGGTAGACTGGCCCGAGGAGAAATTGAAGTAGTACACATCTCCAGTCACATCTTGACTGTAAGAAAAGAAGAAGTACATGTCAACTCCAAAGGGGAGAAACTTAATTTCAGGAAAGTTTAAAACTCTTCATCAGCAGAAATTGGCAATTTACAGGGAAAGGGCATCTTCAAATTGTCAGCAATGTGGAAGCCAAAGTTTACAGCACACAGACACAGCGGGCTATGATTTTTTGCAGACTCATCATCCTCTCACCATGGTTTCCATTCAGGTGGTAAAGGGGCCACAATACCCTCTCGAGCTAACCAAAGCAACTCTGGTTCCTTAACAGGATCAATTCCAATTTCTCGGGCATATTCGTGAATCTCTGTCAGTGAGGCAATAACACAGCATATTAGTAGAATGCAATTAGCCTACATCTAAAGTAAAAACCTCATAATACATCTTTTAAAAATCTTGCACCCCCCCCCCCAATCCTGTTACACAAATACAGTTAGAACAGGGTGTAGAAGTGTGCACATCCCCATTGTGAGGTGCAGGGCAAAAAGGCAACAGTTACCTTGTTCAGAAGGGATATAATTTTCATCATATTCCTCCTCAAGAATCAACTGGTCTCCTATCTTCAAAGCAGCTGCAGTCATTGTGCCTGCATGCAGAACAATTCAAGCTACAAAAATGATACACTCAAAAAAAAACAGGTCACATTCTCAGATCGACTGTCAAATATAACATGTTACAGACACAACAGCATTTCAACGCAATATCAAAAGACCACTACGAACAAGATGAGTAGGAAAGAGAGGACAAGACTCCTGTCATTCTTGACTGCTGATCACAGGTGTGTCAGAGTAAACATGACTGCTACTTTAAAAAATCTGCATTGCACATTGTTTGCGTTGAGTAGCAGCATGTGATATGTTCACCTTCATTTGCTACAGGCCTACAAAAATAATGGGTGAAAATTATAACTCGGCAGGCATTAAAGAGTAATTGTGTATATGGCTATCAATAGCCTACATTTCTTATGCAGTAAGCCTCATCCTTTTTACCCAAAGCAGACAAATAACGTTGTCACATAGCATGTTATGTTTCAAAGTATATCCGAAATGCTTAAATACAGGATTTAGATCTAACTTAGCTCAGATAGAACACAAATCCTCCCATGTACGAGGTAAAAAGTCGAGGCCAAATTGTTGTCAGTGGTTTGGTGCGTTCACCTAGAACCTTACTTTGATTACCATAACAACCCCACTAGCGTTACCATTACAGTTGTGTATTAACAAAAAGTTACTTAAAGCTACTAATGTTAGCTTCTGATTGCTTGAAAAGCTGAGACCGTGAGCCCATCTTCTACAGCATACGTGTAATCAGTAACTTTCAACACACGGTGATTAGCAAGCAGAATTAGGTTGCCTAGTAAGCTAATTTAACTAAACCCTCTATTTTGTCAATGGATAAAGCTAACGTTGAAGTAACAGTAGCAAGTTAGCTAGCTGATATGTTGTTAGCAACTACCGTTAGCTAAGGTTACTCTTGAAGGGCCAGCGACTGCCGAAAGATGCGTTCTTACCAGAAACGTGAGATCACAAACGTTTTATAATGTTTTTTTCATTTTGAAATGGCATATACCAAAATGCAACAAAACAAAATATACTACGCAGAGTCTAAATAAAGTATGCTTCTTCCGGTGTTCAAACATCCCCTTGGCAACCAGTGCGAGGCGTTCGACGGTCTCGTCCTACGGGAACGTGCTCAAAGTTCTTCAGCCAATCCTATCGCATCTGTCCTAAGACGAACCCGCCTATGGTTCAAGCAGAGAGAAGCAGAGAACAGCTGCTTTGAGTGCTGGGCGGGGCGAGGCAAAAACCCAAACAGCAGAGTGCATGAGTCTGTAGCTATTCAAAGTCTCTCCTGTTAAAAACTCTCTCCAGTTACATCTTTCTCTAAAATCCAATGTGTAGAGCAGGAGTCTCCAACAGGTAGCTTGCCACCTGCTTAAGAGTAGCTCACCAAAGGGTCAAAGGAAATGTAAATACATCTCTTAACATAGTCCCAAAAGGTATTAAACCTGTTAAGGAATCAAATTCAACATCCTGCCCTGTCTGGTACAATGATCCAACATCAGAATTGGCTATAAATATGGAAAATGAAGGCATCCAAAAAGAAAATCTTTCTAATCTCATATTTAATTGACACTTTAGAGGAGTGTTTGCAACTGTGTGTAAGGATGTAACATTTATCTCCATAACCATCAAAAACACTGATGTAAAATAGCAGAAGAGTAGCTCTCAGCCACGCTGATTTTGTCAAAGTAGCTCTTGGATGAAGAAAGGTTGGAGACCCCTGGTGTATGTATGACCAGACATGTCTTCGTTTTGACTTTGTAGAAAATTATGCACGCTCTTTTCTTGTCTGTAAATCATTTTATTGTAAAACCGTAAGAGAACATAATACAAGTCTTTACACAAAACAAAGGATACTATCCCATTAGTAAAAGTGGAACCTTCTCTTCTCTCTTAAATAGTGCAACAGCTGCTCATCACAAGCATATTCATGATTTACTGAAATACAATCAATTCTTATAAGATCAGTCCAGCAATAGTACAGTATGGGAGCTTGACCACAGGAAGGACTTAAAACATTGAAGGCCTCTGATTTGGCAAGACACATTTTCCCTCTCAATCACAAACACATATAAAACAAATATCCTGATTGCATTTATAAAGACAGCAATGACAGTAGTCTTGATGGCATGATCTAAATGTGCACGGACATGATGATTTAAGATTCATTAACTGGCACACTGAAACCATCCACTTGCCCTGGGCACAGAAGCGTTGGCTGAAAACTGTCTGTCACTCTTTGCATTTACGTGCATGAAAGTTTTTGCGCCCATGCAAATGACCAGCTGGGACAAGTGAGAGTTAGTCTATGAATTAAAACACATAGATTTTGTCTCTCTGTACAGTGTCGAGATCGTCATCCATAGTAAGGAGTACCTGTGTAGGGAGAGGTTGAGAGTTAGGCTCTGTCAGGGTAAAGGTTCTAAAAGATGGGTCAAGTTGGCACAGCTTTTTTCACAGATGACTCACCAGGAAGGAGCCAAACATGGCAATGGAGGAGAGAAAATGCCAGATGTCGTGATCATCAAAGAAAGAGAGCAGGATGCACTCTCGGTTGTGTTCACGAGACTCAGCAGGGGTTTTCTACAGCAAAACAGGGGGATAAATTAGAGACCACCCTGATGGATGCAGTCAGCAGAGTGAAGCATTTATGTGTTACATATGTCCATGACAACAGACTGGTTGAATTACTCGACACTACATTAGTATTTACTATTAACAAACAATTAAAAGAGAGATCAAATAAATCTGACGTTATACCAACTGAACACATATGTAAGAAGTGTTAACATACATTAAATGTTTACATTAATGCAGTTAAAATGTTGCAGGTTGTGCAGTGTACAGTACTGACCTGCCATGTGCTGAGCCCTTGGAAAAAGAAAAACAGTGCAAAGCCCCAGACCACTGCTGTAAAGAGGATGCACACCAGAGCCAAGCACTGGATCCGTTCACCACTGCGTAGCTGACACACGCAAACACATATACACACACAGACCAAACAAACGTTTAAACAATAAGTAAATGTAAATTTCATATATGAAAACACTGTATTTCACTGTTCATTCTATCCTCACCTTCATAATGATGTAGAAGGCAAAATACAGCAGGAGATTGCAGATAGCAATAGCTAGCAGATATGAAGCAAAGTCACTGGGCCTCTCAATCAGACCATACGCAGCCCTGAAAAGCATTGTGAGGGGTTACTGAATATCGGATTCTGCTCTGTACTTCTTCAATAACACACAAAAACATGACTAAAAATAATCAAAACATTATATTTGGTTATTTATTGTTTATGAAGAACAACTTCTATTTGTTCAACAAATATAGATAGAAATTATGGCTTAAATAACAGTAAAGTGTATACTTACAGGGACCAGTTAACAATGTTGCCCATGACAAGTAACACCATCCGGTCCTAGAATATGGACACACCACACATGAAGTTCCACACTCCACATAATATAACATTTCTTGAGTAATGATTTGCATTCTATGGAGAATTGTAGACTTACAATGTACATGGGTCCACTGCACTGTCTGATACAGTCTGTGTAGATGATATGCAGCATCCGTCGGAAAACTCCAGAATCTGTAAGAATTACATTAATACATTTATCTTAATAATTATTACATAGTTTGATGTAACCCTTACCAACTGTTGTGTATGAGACAACACTGTGGGCATGACAATATAAGGCAAATTCTGGAGAATTTCAATAAATTGCCCTGTTGTTCGAGGTCATCGAGTGCTAATGATAGGAAGAATGATAATATTTGGTGCAAGACTGACCAAATATCGCATCTGCAGCTAACACTATCTGAATAGACCAAGGAAAATAAAACAAAAATTGAGTTTCTGTGTCCCATTCAATTAGCGGTAGCTGCTGGTTTGCTATTGGGTGTATGCTACACCAAATGTTATTGTATTGAAAATTTGAAATGCTCTGGAATTTTCCTTTAACCCCTGTCTGTTAGAGATGGCAGTGAGCTCACCAAGCCGCCAGCGGCCCATGTAGTACAGCTGAGTACTGAGGAGCAGAGTGGCCAGGATGTGGATCACTGAAAAGACAATCCAGAAAACCGTATTTCCTTTTCCAAACACCTGGGGAGGAAAAATGAAAACATTGTTTGATTCGTAGCAGTGACCATGGATATTTACAAAATAATTTTCGCTCACTAGTTCAAGCTGTTTTATTCTTGCCAACTACAGCGTGTGAACAAACCAAACCTATTTCAGGATGATCTACCCATGGAATGTGTTTGTTTGTCAAAGGGAAACATTAATGCAAATGGTGATTGAATCGTTAAATGAATGCTGTACTGACCACGCCCAGCACCGAGAAGAAGATGACTGCAGCAAGGCAGGCATAGGCAGTGTAGGCACTGGCATTGATGTCTGGATGTCTCTTTTGGTAAAGTTTCAGCATACATAGTCCAGCAATCATGTACATAAATGATGTGTCTGGAAAGAGAGGGAACTTTTGACTTCAGAAAGAACACTGCTGTCTTTTTAGTGTTACTCCTGCTCTCATCTGTTATGTCTAATTCATGAGTCTGTGAGTGAAGGTTATAGAGGAGCACTCTTTGTTTGTGTCCTGTTACGAGGTGTAGTGCTTGTGGTAAATGATCAGTGGTTGTTTTTAAATGTTCAAACTCCATATTATCAAGCGTTGATGAGCAAACACTGTAAAACATCTTAAATAATCCTTCCTGCGCACATGGACATTTAATAAAATTGAGACCAGTCCTACACTGCAAATATGCAATTTTTCTCTCGTACAAACTGAGTTTGCTTTAATGCAAACAGACTAACAGTGCTCAGCCTAAAGGTCTTACCAAACTGGAAGTTGGTATAGTTGGGGCAGACATGGTAGCAGGCACTGAGAAGCCCCTCCATCATCAGGGCTGTGCCCATTGCATAAAACAGACCAAAGTGTTTGGGGATTCCACATTCCTAGGAGTGAGAGGTTCTATTTAATACTTTAAAAAATATGATCATAGCGGCAAAACATGTTATATGTGTTTATGTGATAGATCATTTTGATTTATATTCCTCTCATAGCATAGCATAGATCTGCAGGGACTCATCTCACCAGTGCAGCCGTGTCATTCCGTACAAGCGCACGGTTGTGGGCTATGTCTCTATGAAGTACAATGAGGAGAAAGAGCAACCCCAGCATCACATAACCAAGGTTACTCAGAATATTGTTGAAAGAACTGGATGGAAAGAATAAGCAAAAATAAAATTAATTACATGACAACTGAATGTATTCAAGCAATGCTTCTAAACAGTTATAGCCTGATTAATATATAATAGGCATTCAACATCAATGACAAGAGAAGTCCACATAAACAGGGGTCCACATAAAAAAATGTGTCAGACTCATATAGTATAATACAGTACAGTGTATCAGAGTTCCATTGCAGAGTTCTGTAACATAAGCTTGAATTGCTTAGTCTGTAA
>JAVQKI010125176.1:0-13243 GCA_036025975.1 Nematalosa erebi
ATGATTTTACTCAATTTTTGTATATATTGTGGATATTTGTATTTATTATGCCACCTCTCATGCAACAAATGCATCTCATTATTGCAAAGAACTGATCTCCCATGCATGGCCTAGATGGAAGATTTGCTGCTGGGAGCTGATGCTCTGGGAATGTACAGTAGTTTATGGGAAAGCTACCACACTACATGGCCAAAAAAATAACTTAGCTAATGAAAAGCTATCAGACTCAGAACATAGCTTCACTACAGTCCAGCTACTCAGACATGTAGTTAAACTAGTAGCTTCGCTACGTGTAGTAAAGCTACTGCCCAACACTGCTGTTTTTTAGGGTTTAATAAATATCTAACACTAGGCGTTGTGAATCAACCCATAGTCCTGTTGTTTGAGGCTACTGAGTGCTGTCGATAGGAATCAGAATGACAGCAATAGGTACAACACAGACCGAATTTGCGAACGAGCAGCTACGCTAACAGATTCGGGAAAAGAAACTCATATGCCCTCACCGGTTAGCTTTGGCTGCCGTTTCGCTGGTTGGTCTACCGTGCATGAAATTTGGTCACTATTATGCTTATCAGCAGCACTTAGCAACGAGAAACAACAGGGATTTAGATTGATTTAGCCTACATTACAATAGATTGATAATCCCTTTAAGGGCGTATGACTATGAGGGTCTTCTTGGCACTTAAATGCCAATAGCTAAGATAGATGCACCTTGTGAGCCTAGTACCGCATCACACATCAGTAGCCACGTGTCTAACCCTCCCTTGTTGCACAGCGCTGAAGACACTCCCTTCCATCCTCCGACGAGAGACAGCAACCGTGCAGTGGCAGACCTCGATCACAATAAAAATATGTCACATCGATATTTTGTTACGTTTGAATCAGCGGCAGATAGGCGTACAACCATTAATCATCGGACTTAAAACAACGAGACTGGAAAGATGCTGGTTTGAAAGCAACATCTCGGGCAGCTTTGAGGTAAGGCATAGTGATGCGCTGACTCAAGGCTACATTGTTAAAAGCTATGCTATAGCCTACAGTACAGCCTACATCAGTACCTTAGACTCCCAACATAAATGAAGTTAAATCGGATATACAGTATTTTTTTTGTTTACAATCTAACCATGGACTATGGGTCTGTTAAACCCTTCACCATATGGTTTAACAAACCACCAGACTCTGGGTTTAGGTTACCTGTTGTCTTACAGCCAAAGACAATGTAGTATGAGTTTTTTCCACGTTAAATGCCAAGCCATTAAGCCATTCTGAATTGTGTTGTTCATCTCCCATGTGATCATAGTGTCGACATTTATCAGTTAACCCACAATTTGCTTTCTGCATTCACCTGTTCGTCACAGGCCTACAGTGGCCTACTAAATGAGGTAGTGGTTGAGTGCTGGGTAGCCTTGTGAGGTTATTGTCCTGATGTAACCTGAGTCACACCTTACCTTCCCTTCAGAATAAGACCTTGCATTCTCCATAGTTCCAGAAATTCACGCAGGGCTTTCATACCCTTGCCCACTGTTCTCAGCTGCCCCAGCACATCACCCTTGCTGACAGGAGACAAAGGCAGTGAGGTGTCATCTATGGCAGGATGGCAGTAAATTGGGTCATATGGCACCCATTTATGAGTCAGGCTGAATGCTTAATCACATCATCACCCTCCAGAGGAACTTCACGGCACATGTGTCCCTGCCATGCGTCAATTCCTCTCTAAAGTTCACGCAAAATGTAATTGTGTTTTGATCTGTTGTTTTTTCTGCATTCACTGAGTGACCGAGAGGGCGAACACCACAGTGGTGTCTTTGTTTTTCTGTTGCACATAGAAAATTGTGTTGGTGGCTCATCCATGAAGCTTGGCTGCACGAAACAAATAAAAGGTCCCCTGGCACGATGAAAATTGGACTTTTCCTGTTCCTCTGTCCAGTGCTGCATGTCATTGAAGGTAATTATTTTTCCACACAACTCAGTATAATAATATTCTTGTACATTTCACTTACACATCCTTAAAGTATATGGTACAACTGTGATACGTTTAGATATTTTACTGAATTAGATGTAATCTACGATGATATTAAGTAGCTGTAATTTGAACAGAGCAATGTGAAAGCATATTCTGTGTTCTGAATCATTACTCTCTGGGGAAGCAAATGAAAAGAGGACAAGCTATTCTTAATGAGTTTATTTGTTCCTTTCAGCAGTGCTGCCATCTGTGTATCTGTTTGACTCATAGCAAGGCAGCTGGCTGAAGGCTAGCATGCTAGTTTGTGAGAGTAGGTCTTGCCTAGCTCAGTGGCTGCAAATGAAAGCAGTGTCAGAGTTGCAACTTATGCATATATGCACATGCATACAGTACATGAGTGTGAAGGCTTCAGACTGAGGTGATGAAATAGAAATAGCATTTTACTCATGAGTGGTGTAGTACTGTACCACAGTCTTGCAGTGTCAAAGACAGCTACACTGACTACGAAGCTGTAACTGTCTTAAGTACCAGTTTTACACTAGCTCCATATTTGGTCTTATTACTAACCTGGCTATTTTAATGTAGAAAAGGATAAATGGTGGATGGCTTGAAGAGAAGAAGATTGCTTAACAGAAAGATTTAGACAGAATAGCTTTTGTCATATTGAGACCAGAATAGCTGGAGGGGCAGACACTAACAAACTAACTGACCTGCCACCAAAATTCTGAAATTAAGTGCATGGCATGGTGTTATTATTATTAGTATTATTTCCCAACAGATGTAGCAGCCAGCCAGTGTTGGCAAGATGCTACCTTCTCTGGGTCCATTATCTCTCCTGACCTGAAGAGCAGCAGCATCCTGCGTGTTCCCAAGGCCACGTCCCTGGCCCAGTGTGCAGGTGCCTGCTGTGAGCTCCCGGGCTGCGACCTGGCCTGGCTTTTTGAGCGCCGCTGTTATGTGCTCAGCTGCCGTCGACAGGACGACTGCACACCCAAGCAGAGGCGTGGTGCTGACTCTTATCTGGCCTTCCTGCGGCGCAGTCCTCCGCAGACTCTTGTGCTGCAGTCCCTGGTGGGCGCTGGACCCGCCGAGCCCTTCCCTGCAGGCCGCTGGCCCCAGCTACCGCCGTCGCCATCACGTCACCATGGCCTTCAGGACTCGTTAAAGGACCTGGCGCAGCTGCAGGTTGAGCGGGGCTTCGAGGGGCCCGAGCTGGAGTATCGAGACAGCTACAGGGGGGTGGAAGAGGAAGAGGTGGATGGGGGCTTGGAGGCAGATGCGGAAAGCTTAAAGGGAGGCCTTGTGGGGCTCCTAGACTGGCCGGATATGCAGAGCTCAAGGGAGGCCCTGAACCTGTCAGACACAGAGGACAGCAAGGAGCAACATCACTCTCCACAGGATCCTAATGACAGCAGCGACAGCAGCAGCAGCAGCAGCGGTGGCCTCGTCCAGCCCAGCACCTCCCCAGCGCCAAGCAACGGAAGCAGGCCAACCCTTAATGACACACAGCCCACCCTGAGGCCATCTGTGTCTGCTCCAGCAGACCCTAATGTGAGTGTGTGAGTGTGTGTGCAAAAGTCAGTTCCGACAACCTTAGCCTCGTAAAGCAGTGAGGGGATTGCACTGATGTTGCACGCTTCACTAGACTACTGCCTTCTAGCAATTTCTTTGATAAACAGAGAATGCGAAAAGGGGTCACACCCCAGGTCTCGTAAGAAAAGGAACACAGTAATTGATGCTTCTGGGTCAGATGGGGTTGAATCATTTTATATCCAAATGAAAAGGTTACACAATTGAGACACTCTTGAGAAAGAAAGTGTTACATAACCCCCACCCCCTGCTATTAGACAGATGTGGTTTCTTTTATGAACACAGCAAATCACATAACAGACAGGCTGAGGGAGGAATAATGACAGCGTGAGCTTGTTGTTATCTTGCTCTCTGCCAAGCTGCTTCTGCTGTAGTCGTTCCCACTCGCTGTCTGGCCTATGTGTCAGTTTTGAGGCAAATGAATCAATATGGCTTCATCACTTGGTGATTGTGTAGGAGTGTGAAGGGTGATTCAAACAGAATGCTCCTTGTTGATTTAAAGAACATTTGTTTTGATGGATGGGGTAAATAAATGATACATCTAGCTGTGAACACCAAGTATCCCTGCAGTTACAGTATAGCCAGAACAGCTAGATAGTGGAATACAGTGTGATATGAGAACATAAACAGATGCTGTTTTTAATGTCTTTGCCTGTTGTAGGTTGTTGAACATCTACCCAACATTTCCTCCTCCAACACTGAGCCAACTACCCTGGCGCAGAACTTTAGCGCAGATCTTGTCCAGCTGAGTCAAACGAGGACAACGTCTCCTACTCAGAATCTGCTAGCGGCATCCAGTGCTACACCTCAGACACCGCCTGTGGAGCCTGGTACTGCAATATGCCACATTCAAAGTTAATGTGCTCTGTGCCGTTGCCTTGTGCTTGTGTATGAGCCTCATCTCTTTGATGTCCGTCTGGCTCTCCCTACAGGTTTCTCTCTTTCTTTGCAGGCTTTTGCGTAGCCCAAATGTTTTTCTTTGACTTTTTTCTTTTCTGTTCATCCCTTTCATAAACATTAATGCCAATTTGTCCTACGCAGTAAGAAGTCTTCTGGTGTCGATTGAAGGACCTCTGGAGATTAAGCTCCCTGTCAGCACTGTGGAACTGACAGCCTCAGTCACTCCAGCACCTCAACCAGGTAGAAGCAATATACTGTACATAGTTTGAATGTATCTGTATATATTGCAGTGGTTATGTTACTTACTAGTTACGGTAACAGTTACTGTTATGTTATTTAACAGTTGTTGTTGTTCTTAGCAACTTAACTTTACACACAACATAAAGTGGATATTCATACACTTAAGTGATTATTTGGAACTAACAGAATGACCGACTTTCAGTCATTTAATTACTTACTTTTAGTCAATTAATGTTTGTTGTGGATGAAGAACTTAATAAAGTTTCATAATTTTTTGTAATGTTTTTGTAATGTTTTTGAATAATGCTCTGTGCAGAGAGCTCTTATTCCTACAGCTGGAGCTGGGTTAGCTTGCCTGAAGGCAAAGACATGATGGAAGGGAAGAACAGCAAATCAGTTCAGATCAGTGAGGTAAAATCCATCACATATTACCACTGCAGTTTCACCCAACACACCACACTAATGCATGGCACTATGAAGACTCTTTCAGACGTAAATTGAGTGAGAGCACATGTGCAGGTTTCAACATTTCCTCTTTATCTACAGCCCTGCCATAGTCTTATTCAGTATTTGATGTTTTGGCGGTTTAGATATGAGGATGAGCTTGACAGAGGCATAAGTGGCCTTGATCTTAGCCCTTGTGTTGTGGACAGCTCTCTGCAGGCCTGTACACAGTGAAGGTGGTGGTGAGAGGAGAGCACCTCTATGGAGAGAGGGTGGTCAACATCACAGTGCACTCAGGTATGTCTGACTCTCTTCAACATGTTGACCTGTGACAAGATCAAACTGGAGTTTGAAAAAATGTGACTGACATTCAGTTTCTTTGCTAGATGTTGTAAACAACTCTCCCAAAGCCATTGTCTACCCAGCAATGCAGGACCTGACTTTCCCAGTGGGCCTGGTTATCATCAATGGCAGTGGTGAGGCTTCTTTTTTAGTGTCTTGTTCTTGTAGTCTATCTGTGTGCTTTTATACAGTATGTAAGTCATTGTTTTGGCCTTCACATTCGTGAAATATTCTGTCCCCTTTGACTGTGGTTCATTGTTATAATAGATTGATAGACACTAAATGGTTGAATTATTAGAGTAATGCGCACCACTCATCACTCACATTTCATTGCTAATTTTGTTCCCTAAATTGTAAATCGCAATGCACATCTTTAAATTCCCTGAACCATTGTTCATGATTACTGATCAGTAACATCTTGGTGGGTTTTTTTTTTACCTGAAAGATGGCTTCAAACTCCTTCTGATGCAACACTAACTTATCAAATGGAGAATTAAGTATTACTGTTCTACAGTATGTAATGTTGTTGATCAGTTAGGAACATGACTCTCTTAGTCACAGTTTGATAATGACAGTCCAGAGAACTTCCCACCATTGCCCTGTTGTTTGAGCTCACCAAGTGCTGTCGGTTGGAAGAGGAACGAGAGAATTTGGGATAACATAGACTGAATAGCAAGCCTACAGCTTACGCTAAGTGGGCTATAGGAAACAAAACTGAAATTGAGCTTTTAGCCCCAGTCAGTTAGTGTTAGCTTTTGGTTTGACATTGAGTTCTGGTACCATAAATCTCCCATTAAGCAAGCTCTTGTGGTTTGAACACTTTATCTTCATAAGATTCATGCTTTTTGTCTTGTGCTCACTTTCTCTCCTCCAGAAAGCATAGATGAGGATGGGGACATCGCCACCTACCACTGGGAACAGGTGGCTGGCCCCTCGCTGAGCAACGGCAGCTCTGCAGAGACACCAATTCTCCTTCTGCACAACCTGCCGCCAGGGCAATACTCCTTCAAGTAAGAGCGTCGAACATCGATAACACTCAATACTCTCTTGGACAGAAATGCTGACCTGGTGTTATTTGACCCATAGATGTGATGTGAGGACTAGCTCATGTTGCAGTTTTTGTAACCTCAGATCTCTGTTAATGATATCATGCAGTTAGATTTCACCAGAGCTTACCAGAGCCAGAGTCTAAGTGCAGTCTAACAGACATTTCCTGTTCCACCCAGTTGAACTCATACATGGGTTAATTTGTCACTTGTCTCTGGGGTTGGATTCCTTCCCCTGGTAGATCTGTCAATTTGACCTGGCCTAATTAAAATGCAGATGTGCCTGTGGCCTGGTTTCCCTCCATAGATTGACGGTGACAGATGCTCATGGATTGGCAGACAGCGCCACCGCCTCGGTCATTGTGGCCAATCAGAGGCGGGACCGGCCCCCAGTAGCTAACGCGGGCCCTGACGAGGTCATCACCCTGCCCCTGGACCACCTTGTCCTCAGGGGGAACCAGAGTAGTGATGACCAGGGCATCAGTGGCTACCTGTGGTCCTTACACCCCAGCAGCCCGAGCAGAGTGGTCACCATGCAGGTACCATATTGTCTCTCATGTGCTAACAGTACAGCGCAGTATTATAGAACTACTGTTTTCAGAACACTACTCTTTAAACATATTGCTACCATATCACAACCATAACTTTTCCCATAGGAAACAAGACATTATAATGCAAAATCATGTAAAACGAATGGACAATGATGATGGAGCAAAAGTCCACCTATACTACTAGCTCTGAGGTGCAATCATGTTTACATGGTATATTGTATACAGTGCACGTACAGTATACATGCAGAAAGAGCGAGAATGGAAATGCATGGAAGCCTATAGGCATTGTAGTAATGGTGGTGTAACTGTGTGTGTGTGTGTGTGTGTGTGTGTGTGTGTGTGTGTGTGTGTGTGTGTGTGTGGACAACAGGGAGTTCAAGAACCATTCCTTCAGCTGGCTGGACTTCAGGAGGGACAGTACACCTTCCTGCTGACTGTCACAGATTCTTCCGGACAGCAGGACTCCAGCACTGTCACTGTTACTGTGCTCCCTGGTAAACACCAAAAAATATCTCATAGTCATCATACACACATTTAGGAGAGCTTAGGCATTGAATAAAACTGAGCTAGTTGAAGATTATATGCTTGGTACAACTTATACTATGGTTTAAGATTAAATCTGAGATGTGTTACTGTGTTTTTATTTACTGTAAAAATGTGTGTAGACTGGAATAATATACATACATTGGTATGCTGTGAAAAGAAAAACAACCTCAAAACCCCAAGCTGCTGTTAGTGTACTGAAGTGTGTGTGTGTGTGTGCATGTGTGTGTGTGTGTGTTTCCGTGTCTGTGTGTTGTTGAAGAGAACGCTGCCCCGGTTGCTGTACTGGGTCCTGACAGGCAGCTGATCCTCCCTGCCAACAGCATTACTCTGGATGGGAGCAGTAGCACAGATGACCAGGGCATCACCAGCTTCCACTGGGACATCATCAGGTACCTCAGTAGGCCTCACAATCGCTCCACCTGCACTGTAGGATTTACTGTAGCTGATTGAGAGGCGATTCTCTTTGATCCTTCTCAGATGAGGCCTTTTTTTTTTTTTAAGACGATTGATTGTTGTTACAGTTGTGAGTATATAGTGTGTGTCTGATCACTCTTACCATTTTGTAGTGGTCCACCAGGGACAAAAATCCAAGATGCAGACAAGGCAGTAACCACTGCCACTGGCCTGAGAGCAGGAAGCCACAAGTTCTTGCTTACAGTGAAAGACCAGCAGGGGGCAGTAGACACTGCTTCCTTTACTGTTGCTGTCAAAGAAGGTAAGAATGCAGGTCCTTCAAGGCTTTCAGTTATATCTGTATGCATAATTGTAATGGCGAAGCGCAGTTTTACAGTATTTACAAGCTTCATGGTCCAGTCACGATAATTCCTGGTCCTAAGAACCAAATACGTAATCACCTAGAATTACATCACGAGTACAGTTATTGATAGCCAGTCTAAAGTTTCTTCTATTCTGTCATCCCCACAGCCAGAAATTTGCCCCTTGTGGCCCACGCCAGTGGCAGTCACACACTGACCCTCCCCAATAACTCCCTGGTACTCCGGGGCTCCGTGTCCAATGCCGGCCCAGCTAACGTCTCCTTCCTGTGGGTCAGAGATGAGCAGAGCCCAGCTGCTGGGGTGAGTGGAGCTAGAGGTGCTTAAATGCAGTTTCACACATCATCCACGGCGTCATTCAACAGTGAATGATTTCCTATTAAGCTCTGTAACGTTACATGTGGACTGCGAGGGGAGAAAACAATCAATACATAAACTCGTGCCACTGTTCGCCATTCACTCTTTTTTTTCACTTCTCACACTTTAGATAAGTTACCACAGTGCACCGACATAAACAATGCACCAAAGTGTTATACTATGAACTTACATTGTACATAATGGGATTTTGTGTGCTATACATGATTGGTACCTGTGTAATAGGAAACATTACCTGTTATAGTACTTTGTCAACAGTCATTTCCTATTAAACGGGTACTAAGAGGTTGTAACTACATACAATGTCAATGAGTATCTCTATGTGGTGTTACATTTTTGTACACAGCTTACTGCAGTGTTAACATGTAGATACGCTGGTGCTGTAGAACAGTGGCACTGCAGTATAAAGGTATCATCTATGTAATCAGAGGCACAGATTGTTATCTTGAAAAGAAACAAGAGACACCATAGAAATATTAACTTCTCCCTGTTGTCCACTGATTGCAGGACATCCTGTACGGCTCTGAGCGGACGGCCTGTCTGTATCTGACCAATCTGGTGGAGGGCACCTACCTCTTCCAGCTACGTGTGAGTGATGCCCTGGGGAGATCCAGCTCGGCCACGGCCACCGTGGAAGTGCGTCCCGGTATGACCCGTGACATATTAAACCATGGCTGCACTCTCACTGACCTCTCTCTGAACTTGTCTGTCATCATACCAGTAAAAACTGTGCTTTCTGCTCATAGCACTTACTTCTATCTGTTTAAAACGTTAGGTATAACAGTATAAGTGCCAAACATTAGCCTGGCCACACCCTCCTATGGACTTCCGCTTGATTAACATCTCCCTACACTGCTAGTCTGGATTTGTTCCTGTTGAGCTAATTTTCTCCTGTGGCATTTTTACTGCATCCAGTCAACAAACAGAAGGAGGCCTTTTGAATGCGTCAGTCAAGGGCTTATCCAATCTTTTTAAACTTAAACACTTCCAGCAAGCAATTGCTTTTCACTATTGAATGACCAGACCCTTCGAACGAAACAAAGTGTAGAACGAGGGGCTGATTTTATTACCAGTCTAGCCAAACATAAAAAATTTGATTATATACAGGAATGGTGGGCGGAGTTTTCAAAAAGTATGTTTCAGGGTCCCTAAAAGGCTGGTGTGTTTGGAGCAAAAATACCATTTTCAGCAGATCTGTGTGGACAGTTTTACACTGTGTGTGTTTCTCTCTGCCCGATTCCTCTCAGACCCCCGTGAGAGGGAGGAGGTGGAGCTGGAGCTGCAGGTGGGCGTAGCTCAGGTGAGCCAGCAGCAGAAAAACACGGTGCTCAGGCAGCTGGCAGCGCTGCTTCACGTGCTGGACGCAGACATCGCCCTCAAAGGCCTGCATGGCCAGTCAGACATCAGGTAACAGATGAGGAGCCATTTAGGTGCCATGTCAGATAAATGAAAGAATTCTATAGATCTATAGCCTGGGAGGCATAACAGACAATGGCAGCCATAATACATTAACAGTCCATGTAATGGTCAGTGTATCACTTAAAGCAAATAGTGAACATTTCTCAAGCTCTCCTTGAGGGAGGTAGAAGAGTCGCTCCACCAGTCGCCCCATATTGGTTGCAGATACCAGATTCTTGATTTGAAGCTAATGATAAGCAGGTTTTCGCCTGGTGTGCCTGCCTCTACTAGTGTGTTTGTGTGTGTGTGTGTGAGAGAGAGTGAATGGGTGAAGCTGGGCCTGCATGGAATTGCATAGAGCTTTCAGTGCTCTGATTAGTAGAAACATGTTTTATGATTGCAGTCCATCTATCATCACTACTGTTTACCACTTAAAGGGGTCTAGCATTGTGATGTGTTTCATGACAGTTTGTTTCATCTGTGTTTGAGTGTACTGTATGTGTTTTTTTTTTTTTTTTTGGTGTCTCTGTGTGTTCTTTTATGACACCAGCACAGTGATGAGGTTCTCAGTCCAAGGATCCGATGGAACCGTACCGGGACTGAAGCTTGCCAAGCTGCTGAGGAGTCAGCTGCTGCGAGAGAAGACTGACTTCCTGCTCTTTAAAGTGCTCAGAGTTGACACCGTCAGTAAGTGCATACATACAATTTGCCCAGTCAGGATAAACAAGGCTCCTTCTGTAAAAACAACTGTAAACTGTACAGTTAATTGTAATTGGATGGATCGCATGAATGTTGTCCGTTATGCTTGAAGTCAGTGATGCTGGATGACTGGTGTTTTTTTTAGCAGACACATTTGTCCACACAACTTACAGTGTATTTAAGAGAAAGAACTAGCTTACTTATTTCTTGGCAGAGGAATTGATAGCTATGAATAAATCGCTACATTTATTGTTGTGTCTTCATTTTAATGAAACCATGGCAGGTTAATGTGACGTGAATTGCATTTTAGAAATGCAGAAAGCCACTTGAGGCGTGGATTATGCTGGTTTTACCACGGCTAACAGGTCCCCTTAGCTGTGGAAAAATCAGCATTACCCATGGCCTCTTGTGGCTTATTGCTTACATAGTTCACAGACCCATAGGGCAGAGTAAGAAGACTAGGGCTAGGGTGTAGTTGCATGCCTGTACATAATTAAAGTGTTACATGTTTACAAACTGCTTAGAATCACTGATGTTACTGCTTATAGAACCAGAGACATGTCTGCATGTTGTGTATTGTTGTCAGTGTGCCTACTTCACTGCTCTGGGCGAGGGCAGTGTAACCCCGTCACTAAGACCTGTGCCTGCGACCCCCTCTGGATGGAGAACCCCTTCCAGCGCCTCCTGGAGGATGGAGAGAGCAACTGTGGTGAGCACGCACACACAATACTCATTTTAAGTATATGGCTGATAATAATGAAATAAATACCAAATAATGTGGTGACCAAAACACAGTCATGTTCCTTAACATGTCCTGGCTGCAGAGGTGAAAGACCACATCTATCTCTAGCCTTTTTGTATTTTGTCCACATTGTGTCCGAAAGATTGAATTGGGGGCAGTTTACACGATAATGCTTGCGGGTAAAGACGACAAAATATTTTATCGAAAGTGCCTTTTGTTTATACAATGACAGGGTTTTTGGGGCTTAAAATGCAAAAAAATGAAACCACCCTCCAGAGCAGAAAACATGTCCAGTCGAATTCCACACACTATTGTGTCACCCAATGCACACAGATTTCCTCCTGAGAAGGCTCACCTAAACACAGAATAAAAAAGTGAAGCCGCAACGCCACTTTTGCGTCGTCTGTTCAGACAGTCATCATGTAAACGTGGCCTTGATCTCTGTTAACAAACAAAATGTCAGTGTAACCCCTCTTTACGAATTCTCCTTCTCCACAGAGTGGAACGTGCTCTATGTGGTTCTGTCTGTGTTTCTGGGTGTGGTCCTCATCCTCTCTGTGAGCTGGACCTGCCTCTGCTGCTGTAAAAGGTAGTCACCCCCTGTAGCACTAGCACCTCCTGCCAGGTACACCATCAATCAGACTATTGTCTCCTTTCTCATATCTTATCGGTTGCTCTTTGGCCCTCACAGGAGCAGGCGCACTAAAGTGAGGAAGAAAACTAAGTACACCATTCTGGACAACATGGATGAACAGGAGAGGATGGAGCTGAGGCCAAAATACCGTAAGCCAAAATACTGTAAGACTTTGTTCCCCCCACAGTTAAAAAGTCTTCTACAACCCCAGTTCCAAAAAAAGTTGACACGTTGTCGTTGTGTAAACTGTAAATAAAAAATAAATGATAGAATTCTTAAATCATACAAGCAGCACGTTTGTTTGAGAGTAGTTGAAGGACAGCATATCAGTTGTTGAAACTGGAACTTTTTATTGTTATATGGGATATTTAAAGTAATATCGAATTTGAGGCCAGCAACATGCCCCAAAAAGTTGGGATGGTGTCAATGAACAGTTAGGTCCTGTGACTGCCAAAGGGATTTTTTATAAAAAGAACGTTCTTTCTTGTCCTACACATGATTTCAGCAGCTCAACTTGTAGGTGTCTTCATCAGGTTTTCCTTTTCGTTATGTTTAAAATGTGACAGATTTTGTGACAGAACCGCAAGCCGACCATTTTAGCTTCTGATTGCCTTTATGATGGAGCCACACTGTTGGAATACAGTATAGAATGCATTTTGCCCTCGTTATCTGGTAATATTGAAAGCCTTCCTTCAAAATATAATGTCTGGGTGGCTGCTTATGCTGTTCAAAACCTATATATATCATTCAGCATTAATTTTGAATGCTCCAGATGAGTAAGCAGACCATAACCAAGACACTACTGCACCCCTTTACCATGATAGTTGCTGCCTTTTGAACTGACCACTAAAACAAGTAGGATGCAAGACACCATGATTTCCAAAGAAATTACACATTTTCACTTGTTTAACCACACAATAGTTTTCCATGTCTTCTAGTGCACCTCAAATGAGCTTGGGCCCATATAAAACTGTTAAACCTCTGGATCTTACATACAATG
>JAVQKI010125405.1:0-18828 GCA_036025975.1 Nematalosa erebi
TATGTTGTTGTACATGAATGAGCCTCACATTTGTATATGTATATTGTCACAATAAATTCTGTTACTGTTTTTGTGTTGCCCATTCAGTTTTTTATTGTATACATAAAGTTAACTTAAAACATCTGAAAACAACCTTGAGAGGAAGAAAGAACATAAACATGAGGTAATCGGTGAATGGACTGAGGATGATGTCACTTGTGTTCCTTCTGAGGTCTTTTCGTTGATGATCTGTTAATGTGTGTGGGCATGGTGGTAGGTTGAAAGCATCATTACATGAACGACAGTTTGATTTATCAGATACAAACAGGAGTGAAAGAGATTTCCCATAACACACTGAATATTAACAGAACACAACTTTTGGGTTGTATAGCAAAGCTAGTAGGACTGATGCTCAATACACACACATATCAGCAACACCATAACCAGAGCAGCCCTCATTAGACTTTCAATGGGGCTTTCTAACAGGCACTTTCATTCTTAGGTGTTGTGTTACAGTAGCCCCACATCTTGGTGTCCACCAGATCCACCACCTTTCCCAGTTATGACTGGCTACCAAATACCAGTCAGTGACTGTGACTGTTCATGGTTAAATCTGCAACTTAAACAAATGCCAACAAATACCACAAAACAAACACAGCTGCAAGATTTTACATATGCCATACCAGAATATACTCTTCTGAGGCCATAGGCTTGATATTAGTCAACAGTGAATTGAAAACAACAGAAAGCAGGTATGTCACCCCAAATGACTCATGTGTCACCTTAAATGTTCAGTAAAAGAAAATCAGTAAAAGAAAAATGCAAGTCAGGCCTATCTGCAAATTCTGATCAAACAACAAATAACTACATTTGAGGAACCATAATGCAATGGCAGAGGGAAATGTGCTGCTCTTCATACAGTTGGCAGTATATGTGAGGACAACCTGTTCATAACCTTTAACCCCAGTCACATCTGCTGGGTCTATCTCTCCCCACAAGATGGCGCCCAAGCATAAGAGAACAGAAGAAGAGGAATGGAGTGGAGGGGTGGAAAGGCACAAAATCTCTCCCCCTTTGTGTGGAGAGGATGCAGTGAACAGAGGGGTGAACAGAGACTACAGAGGTTCCTGCTCTGCTCTGTGGGTTGTTGTTCTCCTGGTTCTCCCTCAGCGGTTCTTCCCCCTTTTTGGCCGTCGGTTCCCTGAGCAGACATGAAGCTCCTGGTGCTCCTCACTCTCGGGGGACTCCTGCTGGATCTGCAGACCGGTGAGAAGACTTTTGCGCCCCCGCTTCCTCACTCTCCTCTTCCTCCTCTCTCTCTCTCTCTCTCTCTCTCTCTCTCTCTCTCTCTCTCTCTTTGTCTTTAATTCTGGAAGTGCTGTGTATTCCTGCTGTCCTGTGAGAGGAAGGTGTGTGGGTTGAGATGGTGTCTCAGGATCGTCTGAGGCGTGTGGAGAACGCAGATGGCAGGGCGGTGGAGTGGGAGAGGGGCTGCCAGAGAGACAGGTCAGGATGTCATTTATGTAACCGCTGGAACTTTGACAAAGAAGGGTATTTGCCTCATGCTTGTTGTTTTAGTGTAGGCGATGCCGAGAGAGTCATGTGCACTCGAAGTTCCAAGAACTGGGCAATGGTCCCCACAGCACTGACCAATAGCCAACTAGATAATTTAGCTTGTTTGTTTGTTTTGTTTCCTTCAAACACACACAGTGGACAAAAGATGGATATACATGGATTATGGGTACAGTACAAGACAGATGAAATAAGATGAAATATCCAAGATTTGTGGTTAAATGTTGTTACTGATGTGTACTTCTATACAATGAATACTAACAAGTCCAAAGACCAGGAGGCGTATTTCGAGCATTTGTATTTACACAGCTGGAAACTGAAGATGGAGTAGTTTTCCAGATGGAGGCAGTCTCTCCCGCCCTCTCTCTCTCTCTCTCTCTCTCTATTCTTCTTTCCCTCTTTCTCTCTCATTCTTCCTCTCCCTCTCTCTGGTGAAGCTGTGAAATGAAAGGCATATGTTCTGAAAAGTAAAGTATTTGAACCAAACCTACCATGTGGCACACAGGCCTGAGCTGAATTCGGTTTCAAAAGCACTTTCTCCCCAGTTAAAAGAATCTTGTGGAGACTGACTCTAAACTTTCTAACTCTGCCCCAACACCACCACTGTCAGAAACTAAATTCAACTTGAACTTAAAACATCAAGATAGTCAGTAGCTTGTGCAATAAGCATAAGCTACAGTAGTTACTGTAGGGATACAGTTATTGTATTGTATTCATTTGCAGTGCTTCTGTTATTTATCTTTTTAAAAACTGGCTGCTTACCTACAGTAAGAACAAGCACAAACTTCTGCTATTTCAGGTGAGCATTCATTGTAAGGGTTTGTTTCACACAGGCATCAGTTACTGTCCAAAAAGCACAAAAATGACTCAATGGACTTAACATGAGAACACTTTCTCTAAATAGGACTCCAGCCACATGACTTGCTGGTGCAGACATATCCAGTTCAACTGAGTTCCTTAAAATCAGTTCAACAATATTACTAGTTTATTTCTCTTTTGAACTGGTTAAAATCTTACAATTTCTTCAAAGGTGTCTGCCAGCAACCAAAGCGTAGAGAGGACCTTGGTGAGAACCACATCAGGCCTGGCCGAAAGAGGGCAAAGGTCAGATACCCCAAGCTCAAAGAGAAAGAGAGTGGGAAGGAGAGTGGAAAGGCTGGGTCCATCCTCACACAGGTCTTAGACAAGGGTCGCTTCCTGAGGCTCGGAGAGACCCTGACCTTAAATCCTGGGAAAACCCTCGAGCTGCGATGCAAAGGCAGCAAAATTGGCTGGGCCTACCCTTCCTACCTGGATACCTTTAATGACACTCGACTCACGTAAGTCTGCCTCAGACTAGACCTTTTTATGTACCTGCACTTTATCATTCAGAAATACATACACACACACACACACACACACACACACAGACATGGACATGGACACACACACATACATGCACATATTTACACTTCAACATCACCTTTGATACCAATTAACCCATTATGAAAAGAATGCTGGTGTACACTGATATTTAACAATAATTTGCACTTCAGCATCAAGCAACAGGAGAAGTTTGGTCAACTCATCCTGACGTCGCCCTCTGCTGCTGACACAGGGGAGTACAGCTGCTGGCCAGTGCTGTGTGATGGAGATGAGTGTGAGAAAGATGCAGACCGTACCTCAGCCACTTACATCTATTTCGCTGGTAAATGTGTTTCTATTTGTTGCTTTATCTTTTTGTTGCTTTAGACAAAAGCGTCTGAAAAATACCATCAACATCAGTTTGTTTTTTGTTTTGAGGTTTGCAGTCTCTGTCTCTGTAGTTTTCGGTTAGCCTGGCCTTGCCTTCCCCTCGTACACCACTTCGTTCATACAGAGGGTCTGGAACTTCAGTAATTGACAAACGATTTCTTACTGGAGGCTTGGATTCTGTTGGAAGTTTGAAGCTTTTGGATCTGACTTTATCCAATCAGCAATGTTTGGTTGTGATATAGCCAATGTAATGCGCCGGATCAAGCTTAAGGAAAATTGTGTGCGCTCTAAACAACAACCATCCCCCATGTGAGATGTGCCTGACTGGCCAGGTTAAGATGCCTCCTGAGAATTCCTGTCCAATGGGATCAAACCCAGACGTATCACTGAAGGGAAGGAAGGCAAGGCCAGGCTAGTTTATGGCATTTCAGGTGAAACTATTCATCACTGCCAACTCAGTGCAGAGTTGACATAGTACATGCTGTACATTGCATTGCTGTACATTTTCTTTACACTATGCTGTTCTTTAACAGCTCTCCACTTGGCACTCTCCCTGTCCAGACAAAGATGAGCTATTCGTCCCATCACCGATTCACTTCGAGATTGTCTACATGCGGCCTGACAAGCCCGTCATCGTTCCCTGCCGTGTGACCAGCCCGAGCGCCGAGGTGTCCCTACACAGAGAGGTGCCCCCAGAGGTCATTGCAGCGGATGGCACTGCAGTCTCCTACAACCCGAAGAAAGGCTTCATCCTGCAGAACCCCAGCACAGAGTACCAGGGTGCATTCTACTGCAAAGCCGCCACGAGAGCCACACCACAGATCTCTACTAAGTACATGCTGCTTTATGTGGAAGGTAAGACCAGAACCTTCTCTGTAATATTTCCACCATTTTAACCGATACGGCAAGTGAATAAACGGTCATATGATATGATCAGATACTAATGTTACCACATCATAATCAATGGTACTCCCATCATGTTATACACAATATGTACCCTCCTTGTGTTCCCAGTTCCTAGCGGCCCTCCTTTTGCTAGTCTGGAGGCCTCAGCCGAGAGCATAATTGCAGGGGACACCTTTAACATCACCTGCACAGTGTTGGGGGAGCCAGAGATCGATGTGAGCTTCAGCTGGAAGTTCCCTGGCCAGGTGAGAGGAACTGGGTCATTACAGAAAGCAATGATATTAATGAATTTTTGGACTACATGTAGCTATAATAATCACTGTTATTAATGAGTAATATAAGTAACCTCAGTGTATGGTTTGACATTTCACCTCTAAACTTGAGACCCAGTGGTACATTTTTACTACCTAACTGACCTTGGTGAGCAGTAGCTTGTAATTCCACCTCATTGTTTTCAGGATATGCGTCCAGTTGTTATCTACAATGAATGGCGGTTGATAACCAAGGAACCAAGCCACACAACTCGCATTTCCAGGAGCGTCATCACTGTTGAAGATGTGGAGGATTCCATTGACTTTGGAAGGTACATCTGCACAGCAAAGAACAAACTTGGGGAGACTTCTGTGGCAATAAATTTGAACTGAACAGGTATATACCCTTATATGCAAATGAGAAATAACAGTGCAGTCATTTCATTTATCAGTTTGACTTTGATTTTTCTTATCATTTTCACAAATGCAACAATATGCACTTCTGAGTTATTTGGCATAACTATTTCAATGTTCTACACATACAATTAAAGTAAGAATCTCAGTTATTGGATTTGGTTGCATTCCTTCATGATCTGTGTATTCCCATCCCACTATCATGAATTTAGGGGGGTGGGGAAGTATACTTTCTTTGTAGATGGTTGCATTTGTATTCCAAACTGGAAGGTTTGTTGTTTATTTTCATGTTCTCAAACTTTTTAGCATGAATAAAACTACCCCTCTTTTTTGTAAAACATTGGTTTCTCTGTTAAACCAGTCATCACCTGAACATAGCCGTGAAACACACTCGGTCTGGGCCTTTAATAGGTTTCAGATGTGGAATGTGCAGTGCAGCTCCACAACTTTTTGTTCAAGAATTTTCTCTCCTCTCTCCTTATCCTGCCTTCCAGTGAATATTAAAATAATAATAATAATAATAATAATAAAACATTCACTTTTTACTGAAGATGCATGACTAGCCTCACTTGTTTCATTCATATGTTTAACACTGATGTGGAAACCACAATGCAGATTCCCCTGAGTGAGCAGCCGAGCTAATTTTCCAAACTAGGTCTGGGTAGATTAAAAAGGTTACACAAGTGCCCCAGTAGTGGTTCAGGCCAGCAGATGGCAGATTGTGTGTCGATGTGAGACATGAAACATTTAAGTGTAATAGCTGACTTTATTCATTGCATATTTTAAAAGTCTCAAGTCACAGAAATAAATCCACATCCATATGGTTACTTTAAAGCAAACATACTCAAATGACACAATCAAAATAGACACTCTCACACTCCAACACACCATCTCTTTTCGTTTGCCACACATTTCACACAGCCATGACATCAATCTCTTAAAGCTGCAGTAGGAGAATAGTCTTTGTACAAAAGGGCAGATGCTCTTAAGGATCCCCGGCCATGCACAAACAGTCAGATACACTGGTCCCATGGTCTTTTGATCGAACTCAACAGAGAGAACCAAAGGTGGGGGTGACGTGATAATTCATCGGGCTGTCAAACAATCCAGCAATCAGCTGAACACTGAGAGTTCTTAATTAAGTGAAAGGCCCTCATGATTTCCTGACCAGTAGCCCCTTCACAAACAATCCTCAGTTCAAAGATCTTCCTCGCTGGCAATGCTAACAGAATCTAATCTTGAGCCAGAACGTCTGTCTCTCCCCTTGCATCACTGCATTGGGGAGATCACCAAGGGGCAAAGGCTAGCAACCGTTGTCAGGACATGTGAACAGACCTAACAGGAGGAGTTATACTATCCGTCTTCAAATCCGTCTTCAAATAGTAGGTCTATGCAAATATTTTGGTGAGGCTGTACCTGATACTTCTGTCCAGAGCACACAGGGCTATCGTCAGTCATAACCCCAAAAAGCTCCAGAGAGTTTCATGGTCAGCAGGCACTGAGTGTGTTTCATTACGGCATAGAAGGAGGTCTTTTGAAAGAGTTGAAGTATAGACAGGTTTGATGGAAGGAAAAACCCAACTGCTTTTACATAGTTATAGTCTGTCAGAATTCACACTCTTTCGGTCATGACCAACATGCCTTGTGGAGAATTTAATGCACCTTCGGCATCTTCAGTTTTCAGTAAGAAAATTGTTGAGTGTGAATCATAAAAAAAAGTAAACTCAACAGACCAACCCACCGATGTAGAAGCTACCTCTGTCAGTGTTTCTGTTGGTTGTACATTCCTTGATATATTCCCATAGATTCCACAGTGTCCAAGATCTGTGAACCTTTGAAAACACTGAGGGGCGGGAAACCTGATGTGGTAATGGCAACACCACACTGACTAACAACCTACGACTGGAAATTCAAAAACTGAAGCATGATTTGGCAGTCAGACTGCAGATGAGGCGGTGAAGAGGACGCCATTATTTTTTTAAGGGGTTTCAAATGGCCTCAGTCAAGATAGTCAGAAAAAATGTGAAGACAATAGACACACCTGAGACGTCCTTTTTCCTCCATACATCAAAAAACAAAACAAAACAAAACAAAAAAAAAATAAAACAGAAAGGCAGAGAACATGGTTGTCCACGCTGGTTAAGTGCTTCTGTGCAATACACGTATCTTTACAGTCATCTGTACATATGTTGAAAAGTATATCCATTCTTGGAAATGTGTTCTTGGGATGACAGGGCTAAAACTAACCCTGTGTAGCTAATATAGCTTTTGGTACCGTATAAAACTCTTGAGAGAGTCACAGGTAGCACGCTTCATGGAAGCCTTGAGCCGGTGTTATCTAGGAGAGACAGGAGGGCTGGAGAAGATTCCAGAGTTTCGGGGAGACTGCAGGGACACAGAGGGAGCCGAAGGCGAGAGCTTGCGTGGGCTGCTTATGTCTCCATTGTGTAGTTTCCATAAGAGCTCTTCATTCTCCATGGAGAGGCGCTTGTTCACGTTGGACTCCTTCTGAAGAGACTCCTGAAGCACTGCCTGTTCAGTGGACAGTTGCCTGAAAAAGAGGGAATGGAAACCGCTCTGATTACAGGCTAATAGTCTAGACTAAACAGTAGAAGAAACGTTACAAAAGCGCTGTGGCTTGGTAAGCCAAAATATCAAAACAAGCTGCTATTACTGAGCTCACCTACAACCTTCAAAGGGTTTAGAAGATGTTAGCAACACAAGGACTCCAGCAAAAAGTCTATTTTTGAAGTGTATTTAAAAAAAATGACAGCTGTTTCACTGGTTTAAAATCCTTTAACTGCTATTCATTCTGTCAGTGTTAAAGACATGCTTTGGTTGAGATAACACATTGGTTGAGTACAACAAAACTTCAAGATGATTTCATGTCCTGACCAAGAGTGTGTGTGTGTGTGTGTGTGTGTGTGTGTGTGTGTGTGTGTGTGTATACGCAAGCACATGCCGGTGAGAGCTATAAGAGATGGCCTTACCTAGACAAAGCCACATGCTTGTCCATCCTTGCTCTGAGGTCCTCGTTCTCCTGCTGGACTTTTTGCAGAGTTTCATCAAGCTTCACATTCTTCTCCAGCTAAGATCAAAAGAGTAAAACAGACTTAATGACAAAGGTGTGATGCTGTTAGCAAGCAAGAATGCAACCCTGTGAAATTCTGATTCGTACCACTTTGTCCATCTGCATGAGTTTCTTGTCTTGCTGGTGCAGCTGATTGTTTTTGATTTCCAGCACCACTTTAAGACTTTCCAGCTCTTGCTCCAAATAGAGAGTTTGGGAGTCCTTCTAAGAAGGAAAGAACATAAAAAAATGAAAAGAAGTTTTCCCTTTTCCCTCAAACATAAACACCACAGTGTACTTTGTAAAGTAGTGTATATTATACACAATGAATTCTCATATGTGCAGTAAGAGGGCTTTGCTTTATGCCTTTTCTACATTTTTGTAAATATACATTCTCTGAAATGTAAGTTGAGAATTTAATAAAATAGTCCCTTCATAAATTCAAGCGGATAATGTGACATGGTTATGTGATCCCAAATCAATACCAGACAGTGTCTGTTATCATAGTTTGTTTACATAATACTATAAATGGATCAGTACCATCTATCTATCCATGACAAAGCAACTGGAACTTTGTACTGCAACACACAAGCCAAGGATGACAACATGTAGTACATGGCGAGACTGAGATGAATCCAACTTGTCTGAAACACGGCAGCCAAAAGAAAATAGCTGATGTGGAAGAGCTTGAAGGCATCAGTAGTTATATTTCATCACATGTTTGATTGTGTGCGGCCATTACAGCTCCACTACATTGTTAATCTACTCAGCCAATTGCATTAAAGAGAAGTCCGGTTGCCTACAACTTGGCACTTATGAGTCGCACTTGAAGCTATACCACTCTATTGTCTCATATTACTACAGAGTAATGTGATAAGTCCTGGATCCTATTGGAATAACTTTTCGATGAGAGACAAGAGGGCAGCTGAGGGGATATGGAACAGGAGATGCTTCCTTGTGGTATTACAGTGGGTCTGATAAGTGCTTCAAGTTTGTTACTGGAGAACATTTTGTCGTCTATATGATAGCAACAGAGGGCAAAAAAAAAAAAGAAAAAACATGAAAAGAGAGGTCCAATTACCTGAGAATCAGCAAACATCTCCCTCCTCCTTTCTTCTTCTTTAAGCTTTTCATTTAAAGTACTGTTCTCAGTTCGGAGCTCTTCAATTTGACCCTGAAAGGATTAGGTGTGAGTCTAAATTAGGTGTGAGTCTAAAAGAATTGCATCAGTCATCAAAGGCCGGTTAAAGTGTAATTTTTTGGCCAATGGTGTTACTGACTAAGGAGATATGGTTTCATTATATTCAGTCAGGCACAAAACCACCTACTGTTAAGTTAACTTCCGTCTCCTTTAGGGTTTTGTCCCATGTCTGCATTTCTGCTTTGTGAGCTTTCCTGAGTTCTGAAATCACAAATTAGAAGTGTAATGAATTCAGATCCTGTAAAATGTAATTTTCTGCTCACAAACAGATAGTCCAAGAGGAAAAAAAGTGACTGATAAAAAGACAGATAACTCACCTTCTAAAGATTGTTCATACTGCTGTTTAATGCTTTCCATCTTCTCAGCATGGATGGCTTCCAGGTCCTTCCTCAAAACCTCATGCTTGGACTTTAAATTTTCCAGCTTCAAGAACAAAAACTGGTTCAGGTGAATACTGACATTTTCCTGGCTCTTGCCACACCTCCGCTTACTTTCAGCACATATGAAACATCAATATGAGGGAAATATTTCACATGAGTGTGGACAGGGCCAAGGTAGCAAGTTATCTCCTCTCTTCTCACCTGCTCTTCCATCTGGGCCTTGCACTTGTCGGCCTCTTCCTGGTAGACCTGGTGGACCTTGTCCCACTCTGCTGCGTAGAAGGTGCGGAGCCTCTCCTCCAGGTCGGCCAGGTCGCTGCGGTGCTGCTCCTGCATCTTCTGGAGGACGCCATCGAAGGCCGCCCGCAGGTCCTCCTTCTCCTGCTCCAGACGCCCACATGACTGGGAGGTGTTTACTGGAAAAAACAGAAATGCACTCTTAGTGCATTCACAGCCATGTAGGATGATGGAGGTCCCACTTTATAACCGTTTAAAACAGTGTTCACTCGACAACAAAATAAAAAACATTATATTTATACAGTGATATTAGCAATTGTAGCTGTAATCCAATATAAAAAAATTGTCACTGAACACTTGGCAGCACACATGCTTACAGATGAAGAACAGAGAAAGCTAGAAGGAGGTCTATACTATTTGTATTGTTATTCTAAAGCTTTACGGTTTCCGTAAGTTTAATTTATATGTTGATAAAGGAGATAACAGTTAGGTAGGCTCAGAGCTGGCAACTCGAATGATGATTGCCGAATGATGCAATAATGTTCGACTGGGATCTCTCCCAAAGTGTTGGCTTTAAATTAAGAGGTCTGAGATTAAATGTTCGAGCAGATGTCGCGTCACCTCCCTTAACAATAGAGTTCTATAGAATCCTCCGACAGCCTACATGGCTGTGAACGCACTCACTGTGAACAGCCTAAACAGGTAGGAGAGCCCAAAACACCTAGTGTAAAACTGTGGTACAAGAGCTTGAAAAGAGGAAAATGTCATGGGGAAAAGCACAACGTGCTGCCAAGGACCACATGCACTGGAGAGAGCTCCCCAGAGCCTTATGTCCCACAGGGGACAAAGAGGAGTAAGTATGTAAGCAAGTCAATGAGAGGGAGAGCCAAGCCAATTAAAGTCAGTCTGACTTGAAAAGCTTCTTCAAGGGTTCTCTCAGAGCTCATTCTGTAAAGGTCACCAACAGAGTAAGGCCAATGACAAGCAAGAGTCAAAGCAATTGCATCTTCATTACAATCTATATAAGGAGACCTTTTTCGTTGGTGTACTTGTTGTGGGGCAGAACTAGCCTGGCAACTATAAACTCATACGAGTTTAGTCTGGCCAACCTACCGTACTATTCGCCTTCTGAGAGGCGGGATTAACCTGCCTCCATCAGATTCCTCAATGGTGCCAGGGGGGATAGCTTGTTTCTCATTAGTGCCTGATTTTTCGGGACAGTAAATTCACTAAAACGGGAGGTTGGCCATACTGACTTGTTCGCGAAATTTACAGTAATGTAGCGTCACAGGAAGTATGTGCGAGCCCAGGCTAGGTCAGAACCACAAACAGTTTTTCACTTTCATCAACATTGCAGTTTGTGTCTTTAAAGGGGAGTCTTTGTTCTCCATACACCCTTCTGGGTAAGAGCGATAGGACTACATGCTGCTGGAGACAAGAGCAATATGCAACAACAGACTGCACATACCCCAGGACTCATTTTGACATCATGATTGCACTCTAAATATTTCAAAACCTTAAACATCATCTCATCACTGGCAGCAGTTGCATTTGGGCATGCCAAGACTTTGGCAATACAAACACCAGTCCTCCTGCTTTCAGTGACAACCAAATACACAGTTGACTGATGCTGTTTTAACCACTGCGCCTTCACAGCTGACACGTCAACCATACTTATAATGGCCATTGCTCTGGTGAGAGCAACTCTTTGTATGGCACAGTGCCCATTCTGAGAAGAAGCCTGACCACACTCTGCAGTTGGCATACTGGACAACAGCGGCTAGGTGGATGACGCAATGTAAGGCTTTAAGAATAACAGCTGTACATGGACTGACACAGCTGGGTGTGTCTGTTGCTAACACCACATGCCACTAAGAACCAAGTTGGATATATTAATCAAAACTTTCCGCATAAGAAATCCGGTACTAGCTTCCAAAGAAGGCTTTTAATAAGCATTTAGTTTGAAGTGCCTTGTATTTCAACATTTACATTTGTCAGAAAGTCAACATGTACTCTACTCAAAGCAGCAAAGTTGTTTGAAAAATTGTGAATATGCTGAGCTGCATAATAGCCTCTGGGCTCAAGAGGATTTGCTGAAAAACACCAAGAGGAACTGACCTTCAAATGACTCCTTTAGAACCACTTAAAGCCAATCATCATTTGAGCACATTACATGGCCACTACAGCGTTTAAACACAAACTACTATACTACATTAAAGTATTAAATTATAGACCATTTCATTCATTAACACACATATGGATTTAGCAAAAATGGACAAAGCCTGGTCTTCTAAAGCATAAAAAGGCAAAAACTGTAAGGTATGACACTATGACTGTATATTTTAGAAAAGACTGCACCAATATCTGCAGAGGGTGCCAAATTACCTTACTGTGTCATGCAGCGGAGGTAATTCTATTAGCTTGTGAATTCATTCTGCTAAGCAGACTACCTATATAACCATAAATAACAAAAAAATGTGAGGGGGAAGAAATTATATTAGCCTTGGGGAGAAGCCAGATTCCTCCTTCAAAATGGAGAGGGGAATCCAGGTCGCAACTTGCTGTCTGGAATACTGCCGTGGAGAGATGGTGCAGTCAGCACTAAGGATGACGGCACTCAAATTAAGGCACGGCTTAGTGAGGGGCACTCGGAATACTAGAGGACACTTTCAGATTTGCTCAGGATGTCCGCACTAAAAGAGGTGGACAGGCAGATACAGTATGTGCTCAGAGGAGTGTCCGCTGTTTGCATGATTCCCAGGCACACAGTAGCTTCCGCAGTGGGGCCCACAGGGCTACAAGTATGTGACCCTGGAGAGCTGTGTGTGGACGAACTTCTTTTGGTTAATCTCATTTTGGGCAAGCATAAATTGCTGATGATTTAATTTGCTTGATGGATTGTGAGAAAACGACTGTCCGGTTTTGTGGTATCCTGCGTTTTAAGCTCACTTATCATCTGCAAAAAAAGCTTCCATATTAGATGTGAACTGAACCCTAATCTTAACAGAGGCCTGTTAACCAGATTGTGCTATGCACTACAACACAAAGCCATACATTTCATGGAATTTCTGGAGGGTTTATCTAAGGTCATACAAATGTTCCAAGGTTAAGCTAATTGTATAATAGCATTGGTAAACAACAGAGATGTGCTACTGTAAGTATACTAAGAGCAAACTCCTGGACCTAAAGCTTTCACCTTGAGAATAATCTAGATTGGTGCTGCAGACATCCAGACAGACACATCCATAACCATTGGCAATAGATTCAGTCGCTACAGTAGGTTGATTTATATGGACCACTTTAATGCAAGTAAGTAACTTCACTCAACCAATTTGAATGACAGCCAATGCAAGATGCTTTGTATTCTGGACCACAACACACTAGTGAAGCAAAGAAAAGGGAATGTAATGGGAGTTCTGGAGTTCTAATTCTCCCACCCTGCTTTGGCTAAACATCCACAGGGTTCTTAGAAAAGGGGGGTGGGGGGGGGTGTACTGGGGTCTTAAACAAGCCCTGGGAATGCAAAGATAAGCTGCAAACAAGAGCTTACAAAAGGTAAAGAAAAATCATGTGTTGCCCATTGCATTCAGAATACACCCAACCACACACTCAAAAATGGTTTTCCATCCCGCCATGAATAGTGATTGTGTAATGGGACACACACAGACATGAGTCACAGCCGTCTGGTGCATTTGGTGGCCTTCTCATGTAACCCCCAGTTACTGTACCTCCCTGATCACCACCCCAATAGAATGGATGCAACCTCGACAACTGCGCTTGGAGCGTCCTCCCCCAAAAGCCTCCGGAAAAAGGCTTCAGCGTTTTTAGCAGACAGCTGTGGTGATATTTACTCTACTCCTTCTCAAGGTATGTGCATGTCTTTTTTAAGAGGATGGGGGCATTGGATGCCAAACGGCCGTCTGGGGAGCCACTCCCAACTCCCAGTGATAAAGCAGCCTCTGGGGAGAGAGAGCTCACCAGACCATCCCTGGTCCCTGGCTCAGCAGAGGCCGAGTAGTCCATCGTGTTTGCTGGGAAGACCAATTAAATGGAGGAGCAAGAATCTAATTACAAGACAGCGAGAGGGGCCAAGCAAGGAGACTGTGATATGGCCTGGGACTGCAATAAACGGTCAGTAACAACATGGAGGACTGGAAAGGCCTAATGTGCTCTATAGCCCATCTGTCATACAGATGAATGCACATTTCACCATTTATGGAAAGCATACAGTAAGGCCAGCCCTTTCCAACCAGAGAGCTAACAGCGAGACCCCTTATCTCTCGCAGATTAGGGCTGGCTGTGGTGGTGCAAGTGCTTAGAAAGGGGTTTGGCGTTGGTGGTGGTGGTGGTGATGTGTTATGTGCTGCACTTACCAAGCTCCTCGCGCAGGTTCACCAACTCCAAAGACAACTCCCCACATTTCCTCAAGGACTCGTCATGCTGGGGGAGAGAGACATACACAATTAATATGACCATTACAGTCACACATCTGTGCTACAAGTCCATGAGCCAGGGACTTAAGTCAGGTAACAGACCTTGCATGGCGCTCGGTATCCACACAGAACAAGTGTAAATGCAATACCAGATCGAGAAATCTTCCTTTTCCATAAACCAGACAGTTGGCAGGGTCACGCAGTGAGTGTCTTAACAGAAGCCACAAACTGGCTTCCTCTTAAACTACTGTAGGTGAATGCTCCAGAATAGAGCAAGCTCTGCCCAGTTTTCCTCCTGCTCACTCCTCTCTCTGCCTCTCCTAATCTGGCTCACCACCCAAAAAAGCTGCAGAGGGACAGCAGTCCCCTCAACTGCAGTGCTTCACAGCGTCAAAAAAACAGCAGGCATCCCCCATCCTTCCCCTCACTGATCAATAACAAAAGACACTCACACAGCACCACTCTGACCAGCAACACCATAGGATTATGAAGTTTTATATTCCTATCTGAAGCATGTACATGAATATTTTATCTCAAACCATCACAGGAGAAGTGCATATCCCATGCATATGAACTGGTATTAACATAAAACACAGATATGCAAATAAATACAGAGCTAATAAAGCATAGAGAGAGATAAAGAGGTATTTTACCCTTGATCCAGCGTAGGGAAGACTAAGGCACTCTTTGCTGCCAGAGCAGCCCATGGTGTGGAGACCTCTTTGACTTTCTCCCCTGGCTGTTGAGGGGGGGAGGAGAAGACTGTACAGCCCAGGTGCAGCAACCAGCACCTCTACCTCTGCCTCCCCGCCTGACTGCTTGCTCTACATCCAAACCACTGCCGAGAGCCCTGCCGATTGGTCCCTAGCCTGCACCAACCACTTGCCGTTTAGTGTCAAGCGGCTACCGTACTCCTCCTAAGAGAGGAGGAGCAAGGGGAGGAGGGGGGGAGGAGGAGCCTACTCTGCGCTGGTGGGGGGAGGCCCAGCCTGTTCTGCACTGGGGCTGCTGTAAGAGCATAGGCTCATTGGAGAGGAGAGAACAGCCCTGCACTAGCCAAAGCTGAAGGAAGCAAATGTATATTTATACTAATATATCAAGTGTGTGACAAGGGCTGATCAAGTGGCTCTCAGTGAAATGGGGCAGGGTAACACTACAGAGGGGAGAGGACAGCTCTGTGACCTTCAGTGTCCCAGTGGGGAGAACAAAGGAGAGTGCCTGGCCACCCTTACAAGACGAAAATATGAACACATGCTTTCTAATTCAATATACTTACTAAGCTCCACCATTGACTCTTTTGGAATCTTTGTTCTTTCATGTCACTGTGGTGAATTAAGTTAAGGAACGCACGCACTAGAGCATATTCAAGACTTCTTAGCTATCAATTAATCACAAAACAGAGTCTAAACAAAACATAGCAGGTGATGCAAGAGGATGTCTCCCATAAAAAAAACTCTACCCGCAAGAGCGCACGTCTCTCCCAGCGAACAACAGAAGGGAGCCTCATGCACTATGGTCATGTGCTTAACCTGCTGACAGTGCTTCGCAAACAAGTGATGGCAAACAGCTCCCAGCACCTATCTGAGCACCAGGCTCTGCTTGTAACCATATCAAGTCAACAGTTGGTACATTCTCACACAAACATGGCAAGGACCCACCTACTATTCCTGGAATAATAAGTGTTGAATGGATTCCTCCACTTGAACACTCTGTTCACAATTGGATTCCCGCCATGGTATTCCAACAACCAGCTCTAGAGGGATGTTTGTGAAAGGTGATGTATTGCAAAGCACAGGGACAGAGGGCAATGTCAACTTCCCAATTTAAATGGTACCCTTCCTTGGTTGGAAGCTATTCTTTTGAGATAGCCACATGGTGGGATGGTTTATAGTGGATTCTCAATCTTTGGTCCCCTGTATACATCTTAACAGGTAATATTAACATTCAAACAAAGCAAACATAGTTTGTATGTATACTGCAATATTTAGACCTCTCTGGAGAGACAGAGACACTGAATCTTATCTTGGGGCCAAATGATTTATAGTTATGACTGATTCTAATGGATATTCGCCAGCAGAGGCAGGGGGAAGGGTGAAGGCTACAATAACCACCATCCCCCACCATGCAGGGATCCGGGAAAACACAATGCATCTCAGCATCGCCAAAAGGTAAGAAAAATCAATCTATGATGCTGCCTCAGGTTACTCATTTTCCTTTGAACCTAAAGAGCTAAAGCTTTGTGTTTAAGATATAAGAGTAACAGTTTCTCTCCAGAGGCTAGTGTACAACAACCAAACAGACCCTGAATAACTACATAATGAGCTATGGTCATATATAACAAGCACAGAATAACGCAATAAGCACAGGGATAAGATAGTGCTCAGTGAAATCCGCTCTCTCTACACCAATGCACGTATGTCAGACCCCTGGAGTATATCACTGACCCCAGCACAGACCGCAGCTCTCAGAAATGTTAGATAAAAGTCCCCCTCTGTCTCCAGCACATTTCCAGGGGCAGATAACAGGGTCCAGCAGGCCCTCGGGGGAGAGCAGAGCAGACGTGACGTCCACTGCACCACTCCTCCGGCTGGGTGGGGCCAGTCACCAAGCCGGATGTCTAGTGTTTACCACCTTTCTAGGGTTTGGCGCGCGCACACACACACACACACGCACACACACACACACATATCCAAACAAGGGCACGACACACACATGGGTACACTGACATTAAACCAGCTACTGCACAATACACTTCTTCTGTTTATAACTGGGATAATCTTATTACAAATCAAACTAATAATGTTAGTGTTTTCTGCAGGAGGGTGAACACAGGTGTAACACTGGAGGATAAGCGCTTTGTTTATAGACCTCTCCTTGTATTTAAAGACTTGCCTGCAGCTATGTAATGATAGAGGTGGAGTACTTAAATGACAGTGTTTGAATCAACAGACTTGGGTCCACTCAACCGTGGGAACAAACATATCTAAGCATTTTCTGACACAAAGTGCAACCAAACTTTATGTCCAAAGGTTATATGTAGTTGCAGCTAGAACAAATTATTTTTTTTATCAGTCAGATGTATGATGAAGTAGATATGCATGCAACCAGTTTGTCATTTATAATGAAAATAATATTTTTTTATTAATACCAATAAGGTATATAAATATTATTAACATGTAATAAACAGAAGATTTAGTTTTTATTGGTACCCTTTCTATAAAGTGTTACTAAACACTTCCATGAAGTATACCATTGTAAGTGTCCATACAAATACCTTTCTCTGTTAAATGGTGTGTGTGTGTCTAAAAATCAAACTCTATTCTATTGCCAGCTTTGATCCCAGCAAGGTGACCAAAATAACCTCTGGGATATCAGGTGTTATCTTTCAGGGACAGCGATTGGCAGCTCCTTTAATACTGCACCAGGCTGTGGCTCTAATGACAACTGTGAGTGCATTTCCACTTCATCTCCCTGCTTCATATAGAGTAGGCTTTTCAAGCCATTGTAGGGTGGAGCATTACATACTGTAAGTCTCAAACATGTGGCTTTATTAGGAACCGTGAGGACACCGCTTAAAAGTACAAGACTTGGCTGCAGAGAATCCTGGACAGAGCCAAGAGGCCAACTCCCTGAATCTAATCACTCAGACGAGGTGGACTTGCACCAAAGCAAACACCGAGAGTCAGCGAAGTGTCAATGGAAAACCTGGGGCAGATAAACATTCCAAGCTCCACTCCCACAGGCAGTGCTATACCACTCGTACCTAGCGTAGCATTGGAACATGTGAAGAGGACAGTGCATGTCATAACAAAACTAGATATGCCCACGCAATTTCACTTAACTAGACATGGAATGCTGAGACTGACAAGAGTGGGTGACACATGTGACATGTTGATGTTGATGTGGGGAGGGGTGGGTAGGGTCGGGGTGGCTTACCTCTGTTATACAGTGCTGTAGGACAACAGTGATGGCCTCAAATCTGCAGTTGCTCTCAAGGAGGAGACGCTTCAGCTCTTGGATGGTCTTTGCGCTCCTTGCGCACTGTGCCTGGTAACGCTCCACACTTTGAGGCTTGCTCTCCGGCGCCACTGGGTCCCGGTGCCCATTCACCTGCGTCTGCTGCGTGTGTGGCTGCGGGTTCCGGACGTTGGGCCTCGGCTTGTTCTTGTCCACTGTAAGAGAGCATCCGTTTAGGGTCCCAATCACATTCAGCATTATTCCTGCTTGCGTGAGCGTTGCTTCCCCCCTACCGGTCCATTACACCAAGCCCAGCGACGGTGCCTGGTTACAGTGAATCTCCGGACAGAGAGGATGATGGGGCTGCCAGTAAAGAAGACACGAGGCACTGCCCACACAGCACAATTAGGATGATTCACAGCGCTGCTAGGAGCCATGTAGAAGCCTGCCTGGCCCAGCACGAAATGGATCAGAGAATGAGATTACATCCATCACCAGATTGAATCTTTGCCCTCTGAGCCTCTGTGCCTCTGACAGGACTCTGTTATTTTGACACAACAGTGTCGTGCCGGTTTTGATTTACATGCGCTTTATAAATGCAACACCAGGGCATAATAACAGTGTGAATCATACTAATGGGGGGGGGGGGGGGGGGTGTTTTGCGACATATTCAACCGGTGTGCAAACTCCTGTG
>JAVQKI010125423.1:0-14950 GCA_036025975.1 Nematalosa erebi
CAGTAACTTAGTGTTGCTTAATATTTTGGGGTATTACGCCTACTTAAGGTATTGTTTTTGTTCTTCTTCTTCTTCTTTTTTTTTTTTTAGAAATTGTACCCTACACACCCTATAGTTGTTTTAACATAATTTTACCTGAATGATTGGGGCCAGCAAATCTAAGGTAGGCTATCCCCACTGTGATAAGGTGAACAGAACCACCAGCCCACTTCCACACTGCCCATTTTCCGTAGCACAGTGTTTACACTAGACCAAGAAAATTAAATGAGAGCTCTGCAAAATTCAACTGGGCGGAGCATAGTGGTGACGTATAATCAACGCCGAGTAGATGGAGCTGCTTACAACTGGGCATTGACACAGTGAGTGGAGACAGGGAGATGAGAGACGGAGAACCCACAGTTTTTTATGACAACAACACATCTGATATCTTAGATTGCGGCGCTTCCATATCATTTTATAGGTTATAACATCGTTATATCTAGCCTGTAAAAATCAGTTCCTGACTTGAGAAATCGTGTTAATAAATGAATAAATTAAACACTGTCAACGCAATTGACATAGCCTACAGCAGTGTGACTGTTGTGTAGAGGTTCGTTTTTTATCTGTTTTCCCTTGCCTCCAGCTGCTGGGATTGCTTGATCACTATGTCTGGAGGTGTAAACACGGATGAAGACAGCAGAGGTAGGATGACAATCATTCACAGACGATGTAAAACCATGTGCTGGCATATGAAATGAGCTGACTGAAGCCTGTTTGATCCGAACGCATTTTATAATGTGATGTAGGCTATTTTCTGTCGCCTTTTAATTAGGTTAGTGTTAGCCTACTGTAGGCTATAAGAGGGAAATTCTGTAGCCTAAGTCCATGAACTGTAGATTTACAGATCCTGTTTGAAGTTTGATAAAACCCACAGGCAAAATGTGTAGCCTAATGCGCTACAGTCATATGTCATATTTTAATGTTAGGCTAGGCTACCGCTTAACAAATAATTTGTGCTTTGTAAAGTTTATCTTGTGAGAGCTTATTTGTATAGGCTACCGGTTACAGGCTATGGCCACAACTCAATATATTAGTGTGATTTCAAACTTCACGATTGCATACACTTATTAGGCTGATGACTTTTTTTTGTACGGACCAGCTGCAAATCGGCTATAGCCTGTCTATAGCAGAATAAGTGTAGCAATGCGATGCATATTTTCCCGGCTCAGTGTTTGATCTTAGTTGGTGATGCTTTGAAGTGAAGGAGACACTGCTGTGCTTGACGGTCGAGAGCGTGTAATTGGTTTTTGTGTGGTGGTCGCCAGTGGCAAGAAAACCATAAGCAACGATCTGGTGAGAGTTAACGAATGATAGAATTAACGTAGTTTCGATTTATAGCTTATCTATTTATAATACATCTCATTTTGTCATTAATCTTAGAGACTTTGACACTCACACACCTCATCATTGAACCTTTCAAGATGTTAATCTTTTGCTTGGCACGTGCAAAAAGAGAGGCTATTGTCTCATGACTCCTTGTATGGTTGCAAATAAAAACAGACCTAACTCAAATGTTAAAACGTCATATAATGACCTGTGATTGACTAACTTGGCATTTTTCATAATGTATTACCTTTGCCTTTGATTTTCTTCACATAGCCTAGTGGCATCTCAGGCCTAAATATGTTAGTAGTTAGTGGAAACCAGTGTGAACCACTGTTCTGTTTCAACCAATTTTAATCCCTGTTTTGTGTGAGTTGATTGGATTCAGCAGCTGTGAGGTGAAGTATACTTTGCACTTATGGCACTGGAAAGTCAGGAAATCTCCCAGATTAAATGCTGCAGGCCTATGTGTTGTAAGGAAAGAGCATTAATGGGAGGTAGTGTGTAAAAGCATGGAGCCCTTCAATATTGCATGGGCTCCTGCTGCTGAATGAGATTGTATCTCTGCCTGACCAGTGGGACTAACTGGACTCCCCCTCTTGTCTGGGCCAGGGCAGAGAGTCTCCATAGAGCTGGCTTTGTGCACAGGCAGTCAGCTATGTCCTGTGGTTCACGTGGCAGACTGTCTGAGCACACAATCATGTGGCCTTGTGATCGAACTGGAAAGATTTGATGGTAATCAAATGGAAATGATTTTGCGCAGGGCTGTACCGTGACCGCTGGGTGGGCACTGTGATATTTGATTGTGGCATGGACAAAAACAATTAGGAGGACAGACAGGGTATTTAATTGCTGAGTTTGTTCTCTGTTGTGTGTTTTCTGTTTATTCTGTTCTGAATACAACAGATAGTTATTACATTAGTGGCAGATATTAACAGAGCCAGAAGTAAAAGCTGAGTTTACCTCCATATTAATCCTCTTCAGAACAAAACCCCCAATATTTTAGCCCTTTTGTGGAAACATATGGAGTATTTTGTTAGACCCTAGAACTGTTTAAATGTAGAGGAAAGGACACCATTATACCAGGTCCTTGCGGGCATGGAACCATTTATTCACTAGAGACAGTAGTTGCTTCAGGATGCTGCCTAGTTTGTCCAGCCCCACTGGCAGTGCATCTCAAGTGTGGATTGCGTGGCACAGCCTTTGAAAGCTGCATGGGGCAGACTGGCTCGTCTGACACAGTGCTCTGATTTGTTGAGAGTGTCCTGGCTGTCACGGCGCTCCGTGTGATCAATCACACGGAAAGGCAGTTAAAAAGCCCATTAGTCTTTGCACAGCCATCCACTTACAATGGAGGTCATAATGGTGATCGGCTGTAATTAGTGCATGCGAGATAAAGTGTTTGGATTGCCAGCTGATTTGTATGTTCGGTGTTCTGTCCAAGCAAGGAGACTAATCAATCCAGGATGTCACTCATATGTGGGGAGAAGGGATGATGAAGGAGCTCTTGTTCTGCTTTGGGAGATCTTGCACGGCATGGCAAGGAAGAAAGTCATCGAGTGGGCTTGTCACCATGCTGCCATTCCGTATTGACAGTAACCTATCACAGTCCCTTTAGGCAGGAAGTATATGCTGATGCATGTCGCACAATACATTCTGTCTGGTATGAGGAACAAGTGACACACAACACATTGAGATGCTGATACTCCTTAGAAACACACTGTGCTCAGTGCCAACACCACCACTGTGTCAGTTCACAACTGCGATTTGTGCTACACATGGCTCACAGAGAGAAAAAAAGGAGCTGCTGAATCTGCTTCTGTGAGAGATGGCCTGTAACTCATTACTGTTTATTGCAATCAGGGTTTATTTATAGATCCAATATGGAGTCGGGGTGGAAAATTGAAAACAGACGTGAGAGCTATTCAGTCTGAGAATGGTAAGAGCTCGCATGGAGGATGTTTTTCCTGCTTGGGATTTGGTCTCTTAGGTTACAGCCCATGTGTGCTTCAGGGTCTCGCCAAAAGCGCGCCTGACGTCACCATTCCAGGGAAAGAAATGTGCTTTTTCACGTTCAGTGTTTGATTGCCAGTGAACTGTGTATCATGATCCCGGACAACCACAGCAACTTCTTGACTCAATGCTTTTTTTCTCTTTCCTTTTCTCTCCTTTTTTTTTTTTTTTGACCGTGGGAATAGCCATTTGAGTTGGCTTCTTCCTTCTATTCATTTCAGGCTGAAGAGCTGGACATGGGGGAGCTTGGGGGGCTCCATGCCAGACAGAGAGCGCAAAATATGTGTTAAATCCCCCCTCCCTCTCCCGCAAACAATCTTATCAGAATGGACACTTTGCAAACATTGCATTTGTCCCTGCTTGATGTCCCGCCCGTAACTTTGCTGTGCTATGTTTTTTTTTTTTTCCATGTGCCTTTTCCACTTGGTCTTTAATGTATTAACTGGTGCATGGAAAATGGTGGACAGTCTGTCATTTTGTTCACGCCACACACATTACTAAGCATGGAGGATCTCTTGCCTCTATGCTTTGACAACATTAAATAAAGCGCCCAGCGGCTGGTAATAACAGTTTTCATGGGACATGGGTGGTAATCAGGGGAGATGCGCAGAGGAGCCTCCGGGAAAGAGTTATTGACACTGCAAGTGCTCTGGCGTCTGGTCTGTCTCTCTGCCCCTCTGTCTCCCTGGGGTGCTGTCTGGCACTAGGCATGGCAGCGTTTGGGCAGCGGGCACCACCTCATCAGTAGTGTCATCATCTCTCGCAGCATGCCAGCGAGAAAAAAAAAGCCACGCTGAGAGTATGCCGGTGTATCAATGCCACACGAGCTCAGGACTTTGAGCGGGAGGAGATGTTTACCAGGCCTAAAGCTTTAAGCACCTAGCCCTAATGATGACATATAAGCTCTCTCTCTCTCTCTCGCTCTCTCTCTCTCTCTCTCTCTCTCTTTCTCTCTCTTGCTGTCCCCTTTTTCAGAAACCCTGTTTATCAGCTTCTGAAAGAGGCGGTTTATTTAAAGAACGCATATCTGCAGCTTAAAAGGATCAAAAACATTCGGCAGTACTGTACACGTGCAAAGTATTTGGAGAGCCACCATATCCATGCCATTATACGCCCGCCCGTAGTGTGTCATTTGTAGACTTACCAAGAGATTTAGAGAAGCGTTCTGCCTTGTTTGTGTAGGCTGACAAGCTAGGATTTATACTGCGCATTTTGCCCAGGAGTCGGTTAGACTGACATGGGGTTGTTTTTCAGCTGAGATATGAGGAAGACGTGGCCACAGTGGAGAGGAGAGGCGAACTCGTAAATGGCTGCAGTCTTACTCGCCCTGCATAAACATATGGGATTGATTTGAGGCAGTGCTTGGCAGGGGGGGATTGGGTGCTTCCAAGATGTTTTCTTTTACTGTGAAAACGGCCGGGGGTGGTACATGGCAAAGTGCTCTCTGTCTGGGGACATGGGCTAGATGTGTGTGTGTGTGTGTGTGTGTTTGTGGGGGTGGGTGGGTGTGGGTGTGTTTTCTCTCTCCTGGGGGGAACAAGGGAAGTGAGAAAAACACAAAAAACGGGCCACAAAACCACCAGTCGGTTTAAATTTCATCGTGATGGAAACTTGTGTATATGCACAGGCATCTTAGTGAAAACAGCTTCTCCCTTGTCAGTTGCATTTTTGGAGGGGGTGGGGGGTGGTTGAGGGCATTGTTAGAATGGCAGTGAAAAAAAAAAGAGGGCTTGGATCCACTTCCGGATTCAGGGAAGCCTGGATCTACGGACCCCCTAACCCCCTCTGGAATGCCAAAGTGGGTGACCCCCAGCATGCCGGCATTCTTTTGGGGTTTATGTGACACGAGTAGAGGCCTGACCTGAGGAGAGGGCAGAGTAGCTGTTACATAAGATAGCCCATGTGTGAACATTTGGACCCCACTCTCTGGTCAGACATTGGCCCCCACTAGCTCTGTGCTTTGAGACAGTGGGGACCTGTTAGCTTTGACGACAATCAAAACGACCATTTTAAGAAGGTCTGCTTATGATTTTCGCCAAAGAAGTTAATTTCCTGCTGAACTGCTGTAGCTTTTAATGTGGTGTAGAAGTGAGAGATCCCGTTGGTTTTACAGTTCTCCACTTTCCTAGCACGCCGCTGGCTGCTTCGCCACAGTACAAAGAAGACAGAATATCTCGTTCATTTCCAGACTCTCTTATGTTCACACCAGCACCAGGACAAAGGTATTACAACAGCAGTTTCAAATTAAACAGAGAAGACAATGGTTTCCTCACACTCAATATGCATTCAATTTGCAGACATTTCTTCCCTCACCATTTTCCCAGAGCACAAAAGCACTGTTCATATCTGGCGATCCAGCTATAATTCAGTGCGACTACTATGTCTTAAGCAAGAATGAGTTGATTTTGAAGGGTATTTCCAGTGACAGTAGTATCAGACAGTTTAAAATGCCATTTTCAATGATGTTGCCATGCCAAAGGGACTGGTTTCCCTCCTTATTCTACGCTCATGCAGATGTGGCATTGTGGCACTGGGACATTATTTTCTGTCCGCCCTCCTTGCTAAGTCTTTTGTTTTATAAATAAACAGATTTAGTAGAAGTAAGAGGATCAGGATAGCCTTAAGGGGTTCCAAAATTAGTGAGGGGGGGTTGGGGGGGGCTTCTCTCTCATTTTGCAATCTGGTCTTTCAGTTGCAGAGTGAAGTTCAATTTGTTTGTCTTGTCTCATTGGTTAATTAAAATGTGAGGATAAAGAGGTCTAATGAGTCAAGGACAACAACGTCGACAGTTTCATCATCTCTCTAAATGGTAACATATGGGTCTGTAAGTGCTGAACATGTGCATTGTTGAAATGCCGTTCAGTACAGTGTCAGCATGTTGAATATAGAGGAATAAGTTGGTCATTGCTTTCCTGTGACCTGACAGTAGGTCAGAATCTTCCATACGCTGAACAAGGGCAGAGCGCCCGGTCACAGACAGGAACAAGCTAATGGAGCCTAAACGCCATTAGTCAGAGAACTCTTTAACAACTCCAGGATGACCTCATCCACATCTAGCACAGCAGAAGATCTAAGCCAGACCTTTGCCACAGGAAAGAGGTCCACCCATATCACCGCAATTTATTCATATACTGTACGTCATCCGATTTTAACTGTTGGACGTCTTCCATCGATACAAAACACATTAGCTTTGATTTCCCATTCCTTTTATACAGACATCTTTGACATCCCTGGATGCAGGACAGGCATATACACTTCAGAGGAATAATGCTTCACTTGTCTCAGCTATGCTGGCATCTAGCTGAATGACAACCTATCCACTTCAGAAGCCTGTGCCACTCACAACCCAGTAGACTGAATGTTAAGGAGATAGAATTTTTTCCTCAGCCGTGCGTTTTTTCCCTAAGACTATAACATATTAATATACGGCCTGAATACATTTTTGAAAATGCAGAGACGGTAGTGCTGCTGCCGCTACTGCCACTGCAGAAGCTGCTGGTTAGGAGTATAGTCATGACAGTTTAAGTAGGTTAGTGGCAAGCACTGGGCCACATCTGTATGTGTGTGTGTGTGTGTGTTGTGTGTTTGAATGTGTGTCAGTGTGTGTGTATGTGTGTAGTATTCTCCCGGTGCTGTAGTCCGGGATGAGGCGCTGGTTAATCGCCGTGGATGCGCTGGGCGGATTAGAGCCAGCTGGCAGCCCACCCGGGCCATGGCAAACTGGGTGAGATACGGTTAGAGGGATTAGGGACAAAATGTAGATTATAGAGGCTGTTAGGAGTTGTGACTTCCCGCACGTGGCTCTCTCTCTCCCTCTCTCTCTCACTCTCTTTTTCTCTCTCTCTGTCAGTCCGGGTAGTGGAGCCTAAGGCCTTTGTGGCGTGGTGTGCGGTGTGAGAGGTAATCAGCAGGGGGAATTCCCACTGGATGTGTGTGTGTGTGTCATATCTCTTTCTCTCTCTCTCTCTGTCTCTCTGCCTCTCTGTGAATAATCTCCATTACTGTTCTTACTACTCAGCTACCATCCATCGGCTAAACAAAATGTGTTTGTTGATATCCACAAGGACTCAGCAACGCCTGTTTTTGTGTGTTTATCTCGCTCAGAATGTCACATCTTTCTCATGAAGATAGGGGTCTTCCTTAAGGAAGAATTTGAGCATTTGTGGCTGTGGCTTGTGATTAGATGAGACTCCAAGCTCTCTGAAAATGAGAACATACCTTGATTTATTGTACTGATTCCCTTGCTTGGACCGTTACTCTACATGTTGCATGATGAGGTTGTGTTGTACCATTCCTAAAGATGTCCAGTTGAGCCAGTGCATTCTGATCCTGTCAGTGCATTTTTCATGCTTCGGCTCTGCATCAATTTTTGCCCACTACCTCATCAGTGGGAGAACTAAATGTGTACTGTCATACTGTATGCCATCTCATATCTGGATTGATGCATGTCATAGTTTGAATGATCATGATCTTTTCTCCAGGGACCATGTTGAAAATCCAGTGGAATTCTTCCCTTGGGCACATCTCTCTGTACATTATGTTCCTCCTGTACGCATTGTCTAATAATTGCTGTATATACATATCTGGCCTCAAAGCATTAATGGCACACATAAGTAATTAAGTGGACATTACACTCTGTGGGATGTGACAACTGACCTAGGTCAGTGGTTGGCACAGTAGTGGAATCCTTGGAATAAAAATGTACGGTTTTTAATTAAAAATGAGTTATCCAGATTCTCCGACTGATTTAGCAGCAAAAAACTATGGCAAAAAGAGCCTTGGGGTGTCTTTTCCCATAATTAATCTGCAGTTCCCAATGAAATTCCAAATATAATCTTTGGCAACCCCCCTCAGGCATTCTCTCCGCTATGGAAAATGAAGATTGCAGATCGCACTTTAAGGAGCAAATTAAAAATTTTCCATCCTTAAATAACCACCAGCCATTTCCTTTAAGTAAAAATTAAAGCAGACTGTGCATATTTATCATAAGCACCAGTGGGTAACTGAGGTGAACTGGGCTAATTGCATTATTGTTCTGCTGAGCTCCAAATGGAATGGCTGCGCACATTCGCCCCATTGTGATGAAGCAACTCTGCACAAGGGAAGGAAATCCACCCCTTCAACCTCTCCCAAATGGCTCCTGTTCCCTGCTCATGGTGTACAATTACATAATGCTCTAAAACAAAACCTCCATCACACCACCGTGGATATGACACGGGGGTTAATTCAATGTCACCAATCTACACAATCACTCACACCCACACGCACACTCTAACTAGGAGAGTTTTGTATGGAAAACAGCCATGGAAAAACTGATGGGAGGACGTACTTGTACTGGGCTTGATGTAGCCAAACCTTACATCACTCTGCCTTCCTTAACATTACAAAATGTTATTGTTCCATAACAGATCTGAAGTTTTTAATGTCAAGCCCAAAATGTAAGAAAATTGCACAGAATCATGTAGTGCTAAGTCGTTTTTTAAAATATATATCAGGCATGCTATATAACTATATTCTTGCTACCATCATCTATCTACAGAAGAGTTCAACATTAAATAAGGATGCCAATAAAAACCTGTTGACCCTTCATTCTAAGTGTCTTGTTTAACGAACAGCTGTAATTGTGTCCGGAGATTGTGAGCAGGATGTTTACTCAAGCCATATATGAACCTGGGTCATCACTGTAACGTGCTCTTTGAAAAGCGCATGCCATTTCCTCGCTCCAATTGTACACCTCAGCTCAGCTGGCTCATACACCGGATTAATTAGGGCAATCAGAGAGTCTTCCTCTCGGGCCAGCATCCGAGGCTGGATTTGAGCACGTTCGCTCTGGCTCAGCCCCTCCTCGCTTACATCCCGGGGCTGGAGGATGAGGGTGCACACTTGAGGGTTCTCAGCTTAAGAGAGGAGAAATATAATCCTAAAAGTTTTTTTTTCCTAAATTTTATTATTTAGTTCTGAAGACATTTATTTTGTCACAAGCGCAGGTCATTAAAACTGTATTGTCAGCTGATTCAAGAGAGGTTTTTACTTTTATGTGTAAATATTGACCGTGTATATTATTCATTCATACTGCATGTCTTATGTCTTACTTAAGATAAGTGCTATAAAGTATGTAGTATGATCTACTCTATATATGTGATGTAGAGTGTGTAAGTATGTAGTCACATACACATACTGTATCCTATGTACTGCCCTAGAATGTGGTGTTCATGACTGATGCCTATTATTTGTGTGTTCATCTTTAGTACCTGAAGACCTCTCAGTGGAGGAAAAAGATGAGCTGTCAAACATACGACGCAGGAAGAAGGAGCTCCTGGATGACATTGAGGTATTGCATTTGAAATCCAACTTTGCCTGAGTTGATTGGTTGACTAACGGAACACCCCCCTTTTTTGTGCTCCTTTGTATTCCCAGCAGGAGACAAAACGACTCAAATTTGGCTGCTGTTGCATGAATTCAACCCTTGTTGAGCAGCTTGAGCTGTGTTTATGTTTGAAGTGGTGGAACAGTAGCAATACCCAGTTGTCTGTGTCCTAATCCTCAAAGTCTTTGAACATTAATGGAAGGGTGTTTAGAGTGTGCTGACAGATCCTGTTTGCGCTTGCTGACTGTTTTTGTACTGATCTTTGATATGCTGTTTTTAAACATATTCAAACCATCAAAGACACATGCAATAACCTGCTGAAGGCACCTTGTCTATTGTGGATTCACTATTGACATCATATTGTTTAAAAATATATTAAACAATGTCTCTTTTTTGCAGCGGTTAAAGTTTGAGATCTCTGAAGTAATGACTGAGATTGAGCAGTTAACATGTGTGGGAGAGAGGTAAGTAGATACTGAGTTTTGACTTAATTTGTTCTTTCAGTCACATAGATAAAAGTTTTACAGCTTGGAAATTCTGATACAGACTCTCTCCTTCCTGTATAAATTTGCAGCAAAACCTCACAGAGAAACAAGCAGATTGCAGTTGGGAGGAAGAAATTCAACATGGATCCCAAAAAGGTAAGCTGCCACTGGCATGGGAGTGGTATGACACACCTGACATGACATCTGGCCAAGTAGACAACAAATAATGAATCCTTTGGGGAGAAATTAAATTATTTATGAACATATTGCTAACTATCTTATGTTTATGCATTTGACATGTGGCACAGGACAATAACCTTATCTTGATTTCAGGGCATCCAGTTTCTGTTGGAAAATGACCTTTTGCAACATACGCCAGAGGACATTTCCCAGTTCCTTTACAAAGGCGAAGGCCTCAACAAAACAGTCATTGGAGATTACCTTGGCGAAAGGTAAATTACTGCTAATTTGGCTAAAAGGGGTCTCGAGAGCAGAGATGATTTCTCTGTTTTATTGGGTTTTAGTCCTGATGAATGATATATATGCTCTTAGATTACACTCTCCTGTAAATCGTAGCCCATCTGTTCAGGAAATTAGATATACTGTTTTATTGATGACTGACAATGACCACAGAGGTCTGGGAAAATAGTTGTCTTATCTCTATGATTGCCCCTCTGTATATCTCAGTGGCAATAAAATGTTATTATCCGTGTCTGGCAGAGTTGACACTGGGTTTTAAAATTACAGTGTGTGTCGTTATTTGTGGCTGTGTGGTCAACGTTTGTTAGAATAGGTCGTTCCTTAAACCTGCCAAATATCCCTCTATATATTAGAAAAGTCACATTTTTCAATCAGGCATTTCTGCTTAAGCTCCATCAAACTTTTACATTGGAATTAATTTTTAAAATTTTAATCTAGAGGTGATACTATCCAGCCACCTCTGTGATATAAGCCTTTCATCTACGAGACCCTTTTTAAATCACCTCATTATCTCTTGAGCATATAACAAGGCCAAAACTCCTTCATGGTCTCAGGAAACGATTCCTAATGAGCTCTATCATTGTCCTTATACCTGAAGTGAGAAGATAATCTCCACCTCAGTCATTGTAGCAAATAAAGGAGCTCTTTTGTGGACGTGTCACATGCATCTTACCAGTCTGCCCTCCCCTGAGGGCTACAGCCAGCCTCCAGGGCCTCTTCAAAGCTGCCCTCGCCTCTCCACTCGGGCAGGCAACTGTAAACAAAAGTGGAAGAGAGGTGTAATTAGCAATTACTGCTAATTGTATTTATGCGGGGAACTCGAACGGGAACCTCTTATTACCTCTTATTATGATCATAGGCTGAGTGGAGGGAATGACTCAAGGAAGGCTTGTGTAATCAACCGAATGTTGCAGGAAATTGGCCCTTTGACTCATTCCTTACTTACATTTTACATATCAGATGTTTATCGCGCTATATGTAATGTACCATATATATACCATGCTATATATTTATAGATGGTATAGGCACTGTGTCTTTTTGGTGCACAGGTTCCAGACTAATGATTTCAGTTCATTATGTATGAAGGGTACAAACTCAAGAGATTGCCTTCAAAGATGTTTGCTCTAGTTAGCTGATCCTTGGTATGGTAAAGTTGTTATCATTGCTTAGGATCTGTGTCCTTTGCATGTTACCAGTGCTTGTTTCTTGGATTGGATTGGATTAGTGCGTTATCTGTGGTATCAGAGCCTGGCCATGCTTAATGGCTTGTGAGTGCCGTCTCTCATCTGAAGTGGTCTGGTTTTTGGCCCTCTCGAGATTTAAATCTTTGATTGATGGTTGCCAGGATCATTCCAAACTGCAACTAGATTCGACAGAGATGTGTGTTTTTGAAGCCGTGGCTTTTAAGATTGGATCCAGATTGTCTTTGGCCAGCGCTCCACTTCTCCTGTCAATATCAGCAGAAAGAAATGTCTGGAACTCTGAGAGGTGCCAATAGGAGAAAGGCAATCACAGTGGAAATATTGCCTTTCCCATTCCGGACTCAAACTGTGCAGCTATTCCAGTTCTTACTTTTAATGCTCCCTTGGTAATTGAGCGTCTTTTGCTTTACTCTTCCTGATTGGAATTCCTTTCCTCCTTCTCCTTCAGGGATGACTTCAACATCAAGGTTCTGCAGGCCTTCGTGGAGCTCCATGAGTTTGCAGATCTGAACCTGGTGCAGGCTTTGAGGTAAGGCGTTTGTTTTCTCAATCACGTTGAGGCAGAAAATAGGCCCTTCAGCTGAGATATATTGCACCGAATTGAACGCACATGGTGCATTTTCCCTAAAACAAATAACAACTGCATCTTTTTGGACGTTTTTAATTTTGTGTATTTGTGACCTTCCAGTGGGTCTGTTTTGTGTGGTGTCAGTATGTATGGTAATAATAGTTAAGGGTGTTTCTGTGGTTAGAGGGCACTGCTGTATCATTACAGGAATATAACAGACAGAAGAAATAGACCAATAGATTACAGACACAAATTCAGCATATTAGTGACTGTTTTTTAATCTGACCATTTGGTGTGTGTCACACATGAATGCTCTGTGCCGGTGTGATCATAGCGAAAGTGTAGCTGCTCAGTTTCACATCAGTCTGTTCCCCTGTTCTCTCAGAGGAGGATTTAAACAGAGGCAGTCGTAGGTGTGTGTAATAATCACTTCTTGATTTATTTCCCTCTTCCCTGCGCCAGGCAATTTCTATGGAGCTTCAGGCTGCCCGGCGAGGCTCAGAAGATTGATCGGATGATGGAGGCCTTTGCTTCTCGATACTGCCAATGCAACCCCGGGGTCTTCCAGTCGACAGGTCAGCCTCACATAACCTCCGCTTTTATATCCCCCAGTAGCGTCTGATCATTTGAAACAGAATGAATCCCAATAAAGAACAGGACTGTGTCTCTCTGCTGGTTTGCAACACATATCCGGTGCCCTAAATATTGGTTCTGTTTTTGTGGAGCTGCATGCACCCTGCTGTGTGCCTGAGAGAGAGAGAAAGGGGGGATTAGTTGCCCAACATTAAAACCTCATTATGAAACTTTTTTTCATCACCACAGGCAAGCTCATAATTCCATGGTGTTGCAGAGTGTTATGTAAAATCATAAAAACTTGTAGCTACATTGAGGAAAATATACATCATCTCTAATATCCCTTGGCTAGAGCCAAAAACAATTCAAGATATGCATTGGAAGACTGCCTTGCAGGATATAATGAGAAATTCAACGTAATTGCTTTGCAGTATACTTTAAAAATGCACCATCACCAATTCCCTAGCGTTTAGGGGTATACTGCATGAAAAAGAAACACACAGGCTCAGGATGTGAATAACAATGCGTTTTGCAGTCTCTTGTTTAGGGATTGAAGAGTCCCATATGACATGCCAGAAGATAGCATTATACGCGGAGCTTACTGTGCCATTGTGCTGGCGCCGACACAGTGGGGACTCTTTGGAGTACAACTCTGTCCAGAGCAGGGGGCTGAGTTACGACCGAGCGCAGGATAAATGATTTATTCACACACAGAATCTGCCGTGCGTCATAGCATTAATATTCATGACCGCCCGCTCCCTTTTTAATAGTGTTTCCTCACAATGAGCTCCAGTGGTCACTAATTCATAAACAGTGTGTGTGTGTGTGTGCGTCACCGAACGGTGGCAGTGCTATGCAACTCTCAGGAGGAGTTTCGCTTTCTCTTTAAAGAGATGTGCCAGTTCTGGGAAGGGAAAATATTACCATGCCCTTTGAATGGCTAGTGGCGGTACGTCATGCACAACGTGCGCACAGTATCGGCCAAGGTACTTTCACCTCACAAAAACTCAACACTCAACAGCAACACGTGTCAGTGGTGTTGAATGGATAGTCATCTATTAATCGATTTTGCACAAAGTTTCGAACACTCTAATACCAAATCAACACAAGCTTTTGCAATCATAATAAGTGCTCATGTTCAATCTCATATGTGAGTATGTAGTGTCATCTGGCCTAGATTGGACTGAGTAATACAACGTTTTGTGTGCTAGCCAGTGAAATAACAGATCTCTTGCAGTAGACATTTAATGGTGACCCCATTCTCCTGCCCTCCTCCACAGACACCTGCTATGTACTCTCCTTTGCCATCATCATGCTCAACACCAGCCTGCACAACCCCAATGTGAGGGACAAACCGCCCGTGGAGAGGTTCATCTCCATGAATCGCGGGATCAACGAGGGTGGAGATCTGCCCGAGGAACTTCTCAGGGTGAGGAACCTCTTTTCCAGGCTGCACACTGGAACACTAGAACTGTTCTTGCACTGTTAACACTTAAGGGTGCTCTAAAGCAGGGGTTCTCAAACTTTCTGGTGCCGGGGACCTCTTGTGGAACAGAATTTTTTTCAAGGACCCCTCACAATCGCAACAAAAATGTAAAGATATACAATTACAGCCACGTGTTCTTTCAGATGCTTTTAAATTCATATTTTAAAATCTTATTTTGCTAATACACCAACAGTTAGGCATGTTATTGCATTTGGCAAAACTTGACAGTGCAGGAGCATTTTGTTTTGGTCAGATCTTGGCCTACTGTTTTTTTCACAGAACTAATTTTTATTTTAATATTTTCTTCCAGTTAACATTAATGCCTAAGGAAAGTGTTTTGACAGATTGATGTTATGTATCATGTAGGTTGATTTGTCACTAATGTTATGCTGGTGGGAGTAACACAATGCGATT
>JAVQKI010125444.1:0-11243 GCA_036025975.1 Nematalosa erebi
ATTTAACTGTGGTTGACTTCAAAAGAAAACTAAGACTATATAATGAAACTAAATATAGATGCATGCTATTTATGCTTTATCTTTAGTTTACTACTGAGCGAAAGAGACTATAGTCTTCCCACTGGCATGGCTTCAGTTATATGATGTCAAAACCTTGGTGTTTTTTGTGACGCCATCCGTAGCCCAAATTGTAACAGTGAAGTAGATTCTTCTGTTTGCATTGAGAAAGTGAAATGTGCCAAGATGCTCTTTAAAATAATCAGTTTACTTTAATCATAGACTGATGTACAAAGCTATCACAGTACTTTTCAGCAGGTTCAGGCTCATTTATGGAATGACCCGGAGGAAATAGCCTCCTGATTCTTCCGAATTTAGATTTGTAAATATTTTGAATTAGCTTGTTGATTAGTCATAAAGCCACTGTAAATATTAGTATCCATGCCTCATTGAAACAGCCAACGCTCCTGATGTGATGGCTGTCAGGAGACTTACTATAGCAACAATGCTTCCTGTGCAACCCCCATTTTCTCCACTTGACTGATGAGAAGGGTGATGGGAAGCTGCAGCTCAGCTAGTTATTTGCGGTCTTGCTGTATGCAGACTCAAAACAGAAGTCCGTTTTGCTTGCACGATAATCCTGAATGTTTACCTAATCTTAAACATTGGATTGACTGATTGTGGCATCATGTGTAGGAACACTTCACATCGCCTGACAGTTGAATGAATCTAAAACAGGAAACAGAAAAAAACGTTGCTTGAAACATATTAAAAAAAATTACATACCATCATCAAAGGAAAATGCCATAAAAGCATAGCATGGATATAGGCAGAGCTCAAACATTCACATGTAATTGATAGGACTGTCATGTCTAGTGACAGGCTTTTCTGTTAGACAGCTTTCACAGGACCCTTGAATCTTACTTTTTCCCTTTACCCTTCTGATGTGCATGTTTGCATTGGTGGTACAGGAGTTTTCCAGTTCTCTTGAGGCATAGCACAAAGGGGTACAGCACAAAGGAGAGAATTCCTAGAGTTCTCAGGTATGCGAGAGTTCCCCGTTGGCAGTCGTTAAGACTAAGGTTACCTAAGGCATTGAAAATCTCTTTAGTTTGCCTTATGTGAGAGAACTGATGTAGACCTCTTTTGTAAGGTCATGACTGGGATATTCATATACTTGACACGAGGAGAGAGGGCTTGTTAGGCCTGACTCATTGATTTTTGTGGTTACAATGCTGCCTTTGAGTTGTTGGTTTTCTTTTTTTCTTTGAGAGGTTGTTCAGTAGTGGGAATTTCTCCCACCCTACTGAAATGTCTTACTGGCTGTAGAATGAATATGGACACCATCACTATGACGAAGTGTCCCAGCTGTTGACTGTCTAGCCGTCACAAGAGCACACTGCCAGGGGTCAGTGTCAGAGATGATTTTCCCCTCATTATTTTGGATTGTGTGGCTATTAGTGTGTTATCTCTGTGCATCATAAATAGAGAATGGATTGTCTTTCTCTCCTCTGAATTAAACAAGTGCAAATGGAACAAATTTCAAAATCCCAATGATTCTTTTTTCTCTTCTTTTCTTTAGTTTTCTTTCTCTTTTGTTCTGTCTTTTCACTCTATTTTACTCACTATCTGAAATGAAACAAAAACAATTGAATGATATCTCTACATTTTCAAAGCTGTAACAGACTACAAGTTTGCCAGGAAGGGTTTATCAAAGAGACAAATCAAAATGTCACATTTTGCTGAGCACTCATGCAAGTTCAGTTGCTGGGCAAAAGCTTCCTGTTTTGTTTGTGCAGGGCTGGTGCCAGTACTCCAGACACTCATATCTGGTTTGCACCTGGAAGACTAGAGGGCCCATTCTGAAGAAGCGCTACAAAACAAGCTGGGGATTAGCTTTCTGTAATATATGTTCTCCCTGTGGCTTTTTAGCCCTCAGCCCTTTAAATGTAGCACACATGTTTATTTGATTCTATTTTATGATGCTTTAGACCATGGATAGAGCCCTGTTATGGATTATGTTATAGAGATTATATAACATTGTTATATCTATAGCAGAATTCATACCAGGGCTCTATTCATTGACTACTACAGCACATAAACTATGTATGTAGCCTATTATGTTCATCTCTTTCCTTGCTTAATAAATAAATAATAAACAATGTCTTTGTTGATGTTATGTGCTCATTGTAATGCCTCAACTTCTGTCATCTTTTCCCATTATTTAGAGTTTGCCTCTGGCATGCATTCTTTTAATGAAAGTGTCCTAAACTTAATGGACTGCTCATTAATGTGGCTGCCATGTCTAGGGTCCTGACACTCAGTATGCAGCCAGTCGAGATCATTATTGCTAGCACCACACAAAGTGCCCCAGACATTGGAATGCTCACTGTTAGATTTATTTGACCAGTTATGCATATGCTTTTAAATACCACCCTGTCCATATTTATAATTTATGACTGAATGTATTTCAACTAAATTTCCTGAGGCTTAAAAAGGGTGTTGTTTGCCTATTAGAGGATTACAGGTTTGTTTTTAGCCCAAACACTTTTTTTGGTGGAGTAGATGTTAAGTCGTTTTCAGAGATTTCCAGATCACAAAGCGCTGTGTGGTAGAGAGAAACTCCTTGCAGATGGGAAACTACACTCAGAGTCTCCAGTGTAAGTGTGGGGACAGTATGATACGCTACTTCAATAATACAGTGTGACACTGATTTGTTTTAATTGCTGATGATGGCACACCACTGTGGTTAGTCAGTTTTGTCTACCCTGTTATTTACTAAATTGCTAGCACTAATTTTCTGAAGAATATAATCGCCTCGGACCAATTTGGTAACACATAGTTTCAAGGTATTTATCTGGTCATCAACCACTCATTAAGTCCTCTTAGTGCATACGCTGAGTCCTGGACCTTCTCAACTTGCACTGATTGTCCATTACCACAGGCATAACACTTTTATCAGGGACAGCTCTGTGTTATGTCAGACCTCTAGATTGACACACAGAAAAGTGTGAAGCTCCTCTATTCTAGTATTGTTGTATAAGGTGTAATGCATAAGGAGTGATTCGGTTTTAAAATAAAAAACATTATAAGGGGTTAATAAGGGGTGAATTTTGTTTGTTACACACAATGCCTCTGTCTTAGATTGGGTTATTTGGTCCTTGTAACTTCTCTAAATTAAATTATGGTCAAGTCTGACATTTAACAAGTACATGAAAACGTAGCTGTTGACAAACGTCCATGAGTCACTGAGAGAATGCAAGTACCAGAACACAATCATTAAAAAAGGAATGGGTTTATTCCTACAATTGTGGGCAGCACAGGGCTAACCACACCACAAATAATGGTGATGTTTTTCCTTTTTTAATCAGGTAAATAGTGGGCTCCTCTCAAATCATTACCCTAGTGGCCTGAATAAAGACCTGAGCTCTTCTCAACCTTTTTGAAAGGTATTATGTTTCCAGGAGGTCATTGTCAGGTGAAATGATGTATTGGAGAAAAGAATGGGGTCAATGAGCTTAAATGGAAGTTGCGTCTTGAAATGAAATCACTGGCTCTGTAGTGTTTGAATGGCTTTTGGGTGGCTTATCTTCACTCTAGAACTGAGACTGGCTTTGAAGAGGTTTAGTGCCACCTAGTGGTTTCTGTCCTCAGCTAGATTAAAATGTATTATTCGATAGATGTTCTGATTAAACTTTTTTTTTTTATTATTCTCTCTGGATGGCCAACCATGAAACGTCAAGACTTTGCATAGTACTTTCTGAAGACGCACAAGAAGGCTTACTGTGCCCTCTGAACAATTTTATGATGTTCACTTTTTTAGGACTTTTCACTCATAGGGTTATGAACAAGCTTTAGTATTGGACTTGGAAAATCGTCTATGAATATTGTTAGGCTCTTTACTCCTCAGTGGGGACACCAAAAGCTCTTTTAAACAGTTGGAGTGGAAAAAGCAAGTGTGCACATGCATTTGGGTCCGTGTCTTGACTGTGTGCTGTAGGCTTAGCTGTCAGCTTGGCGAACACTGTTCATACCACACTTGACTCCAGTTCTGTGTGTGGACCTGCACATTCTCATTCACTCATATGACAGTCACTTAATGAAAACTTTCCAGTTTCACTGTTCACAAACCTATACATTTAGATTTAGCTGAAAACTGTTAAAACGGCATTTTGAGCTCACTAATTGTGGTGCTCCAGCATCAGACCGATGGTAATATTTCATATCAAAGATGACAACGTGTTTATATAGCGAAGGAAAGAAAGTGTGACTCCAGCTTTTACAAGAGACTCGAACGTCGTAAAGTGTTTCGGTTCCATTAACCAATACTTTATGAACTTGGCTTTGTTGTTTCTCCAGCATGATAGACCCCAACATTTGTGTGGCCACTGAACAATAAAATGCTCTCAAGCAATCTCACCAACTACTTGTTTTCAGTGATAGAGAGGCTGTACAGTAACTGTCTGAAGCAGAATAGATGCCCAAAAATCTATGCACAAGGAAGGGAGCGCAACCAGTAAAAGTTAAACAACTAAATTGTGCATAAAGTTGCCAGCACTTAACTGCTATTCCAGAGGAATCATTCTTGGAATCAGAGAAAATAGTAGGAGAGACTGTCATGAATAGGCTTTACTTCTTCCTGTAATTTTTATTCTTACACAACCCAGATGTGCATAATTCTTTCCCATATGTGTGCATGTGTTGCAGAGTATGCTACAGATCTGTCAGGCATTTCCAGTCACAGGGTGATCAGAGCTCAGGAGATATAACCATTGTATGGGAGTATAGAGAAAATGCTATTATTTCCTTATTACTTCCATATTTATCATCCCGGGAAGTCAGACAGGTTCTGATGTATAAGAGGTCATATTACTGCAATGTATGGCATAACCATTCGTAGAGATACCTGCACTGTTAACTAGCTCAGGGGTTCTCAAACTTTGTTGGACCGGGCACCCCTCGTAGTGCAGATAAGTTCCAAAAACCCCTCATAATCACAACACAGTTTTCACCATACAGGGTTATATTTTGTTCAGTTAGATGCTAGATGCTGTTTTGTAGCAAAGTTTTTCATGGACCCCCTGGCAATGCGCTGCAGACCCCAGTTTGAGAACCAATGGTCTAGCTGCCTGAAACTATGACATAATAATAACTTAAAGCATCCATGTGTATTCAAATCCCATTTGTCTTGGCATGTGCTGAAAGTGCAGCAGATATTCCTTTCCATTTAAGTTCTATTCTCACATTTATCCCTTGTCAACAGTCTGCAATAACTTCTCCCCTAGTAGAACTGTATTGTGTCCTACGTTGTTTCTTTGCCAGTGTTACATCACTGAAATGGTTGATGGGAAGCAGGTATTTTCTTCCCTAATTGTGGAGAAAAGCTGTATCAGCACCATATATATATACATTAACACGTGCAAATGTGTGTAGGACGTTGTGTGTATGGTGCATATGCATGAAAGCATGTGCTTCAATGTGTGTGGTCCGTGATTCACTGCCAGTTCCAAAATGGCCCCATTCTCAGGTACTGAGCAGAAACCACTGGGCTAGTTTGTAGGCAGGGCGGTGTTTATGATTTCGGCACACCTCTTGGAGGGAAACACTCTCCCTGGACAATCTCAGGCAGCCAGCACAATAACGAGCCTAACAAAACACTCACACAACTGCTGTTGCTGCAAGTTAGGGTAGCAAATGAAATAAAATCAATTTAGTACTTGCACCTGTGTAACACATAGTGTGTGGCAAAAATGACCATAAAGTGGATTAACTATCAGTTTGGATCCTTGAATCCATGAGGACTCACATTTTTCAGCACATGAATAAATGCCCACCCTCGTCCCTATTCCGCCCCCACACAACCCACCAACATGATGATGCTGGTAAGACACCCAAATAGAGTAACAAGCACCTGGAACTTCAGTGTTCTCCAAAAGCTGGAGCTTTAGGTTGCAAACAGATTGCCAAGGCTCCTGCATTAATCAAAGACAGCTGACTGAATCATCTTGCCTGTGACCCTAATACGTCATCCAGGGCTGGTAGCCCAACAAGAACATTGGCATTTCACAGCTTACCCACAACTTTTACAGCCTTCCCCCCAAAAGACAGCTGGCTATTACTTAAGCACAATGAGGCGAGGGTTTCCCGAAAATCTCATCCCTCCCCAGGAACACAGCCAAGTGAACCCCATCAGACATTCAGTTCAGGCACAGGACTGATTCTGGAAGATTTGTAGTCAGAGTCATCACTGCCACCACCAGTTAGTCTTATGCCCAGCATGTCACTTCAGTAATCGTCACGCCACAACCACTTCAGAAACACTGGAGATAAATATTACCTCCTCTCTGGGTTTTCTCTTGTTTTGATTTTTAATTCGACTTTTGCTTCAAAATCCCTAATGCTTGTTTGCTGAAGTCATTTTTCAATGGATGCATTATGTGTCATCTGATGTGTAGTGCATTAACAGAGTGAGTCGTGCCGTGGAGAGTCCAGCCAGTGTTCTCCAAGGGTCCAGTATTCCCTGCAAGATATCTCTGAGCCATGTGGTGATTCACTGTGCTATGCTAATAATCTTCTGTCTCACTTTTAATGGGGATGCAGGGTGTATAAAGACAGGGGCACAACAAAAAAAACTGAAATCTTAGTTGACAAAGAGTTAAAAAGAAATTGTGGAAGTTTAGATTCAAAAGCAGGATTTTTTATTTTTAGACTTTTGAGATTATTTTACACTGAATTGAGGAGTTTCACTTAAATGTAATGTTCTAACAAGCCGAACACACAACCAAAACTATGATGATTCACAACAAAAATGCTTTGGACGGGAGTCGAGTCAGACATTGTCAGATGAACAGTGATAAAGGGAAAAGCATGTTACACTTCAGGCTGCAGCACGAAAAAAGCCACAGACCCAGCACTCGGCATGCTTCCCCTGAGAATGCATACATGCTTTCCCATGGACTGTGTCCGGCTTGGGCGCGCAGAAACACAGATTTGCCTCCGCACTGAGAAGTCTCGTCCGACAGCCCATAAAATGACGTGATGAGAGAAGCAGAGTGCCCGTGCCTCGAGTGCTGACTCAGCACGTCACTGTATTGTTTTAGGGAAATGATCCGACGACACGGGATCTGCACTTTAACAAGTGGAAAAACGAGAGAGCCTTGCAAGCTATATTTGCATTGTTGGTTCGGAAAGAATTTGTGGGAGGCCAGAGGGTCCACTGTGGAAAACCCAGGGCCATCATCGGTCGGTTGGTATGTAGGGAGTACACGGAAAGGGGTCCTCAGAAGATGGCTACAGTTCGGCACATCCTCCATCCAGATTTTAATGATGTAGAATGCAAAATTTGATGTTTCAAAAATCTAATAAAAAACAAACGCACTTCTATTCCGGGAAAAACATTAACAATATTTATCATCTGTTTACAGGGTGACTTTGGATCACAGAGTAGACCGCAAAATGTGTTGGCGAACAGATATGGTATATTATCACCTTTTTAAATTTAAAACTGTAGTTGATAGAGGAATTTCACAGTAATCCAACAGCTCAACTGATGGTTTTCATCATCAAAGAATCTGTTAATTTCTTTGATATGGCTACACACTTTTCCAGACAACTTTTCCTGATGTCTAGTCTTATTTTGCGACACATTTAAGCCATTAAATTGTAATGCGTCTAGAAATGTTGACATTGTGCCACATGTGAAAAATGGTGAAACCGTGCTAATACTACTTCCAACTGCGGATGACATCAGCTTTCCATTACATTTGATTAGAGAGCTTTGCCACTTTCTAGAGCAGTTCTGTTAGAAGCATCTAGGAAAATAAGGGGATAGATCAGGGACTGGGATTTGGGGACATAAAACTTAAGCCTTACACATGCTATCTCATTAACAGTGTCCTTTTCCATTCAGAACCAAAGCACTAACAAATTGTCACACTTTTGTTATATATGTACCAAGGATAATGCATGCCAGAATGGAGCATATAAAGATGGTTGCGGTGTGTGTGTGTGTGTGTGCGTGTGTGTCTGTCTGTGTGTGTGTGTGTGTGTGTGTGTGCACGCTCATGAATATGTGCACGTGCATGCATTAGTCAGCACTTTCTAAGAATCGCAGCCTAAAAGCCATGTTCAAAAACCCCTCATTCATTCACCCCCTTATTACATTTTCTGTTTTATCATTTTATCATTTTAAACCAGCTGGGAAGCGGAAAGTGGGAATGAATATGAAAACCACTTCAAAAGCAATCAAACGTCCTCAAGAATCAGGACATTTTTTTTTTCAACTCAGACATGGGGGGAAATTAGAGAGTTGACATCACATCTTATTTTTGGCATACGCTTTAGAGGATGACGACATTGTCTCAACTTGCCCCCTCAGGGCAAATGTCTCTCTGACATTTCCACCAACCCATAAGTAGGTGTGAAAATGCCCTCATTGTTAAGCAGTTCTCAGTATTCTGCAGCAGTGGTCGGCTGAGCTGCACAGTGGTCGAACAGTGGTTGGGTTGTTGGTATGTTTTTAACGGACTACTTTCCTGGACGCAGTGGTGGTGGGCATTGTTGTCGAATCAGTTTACTGCGGTAGCAGACACTTAAAACCTGTTCTTTATGGGAACAAATTTGAACCTTAATTTGTGTGAAATAATGTTCCTTCACAAAACCAGTTGTTCCCTAATTGTGATTAAAAAAGTGATCAGACTGACTTCCTAGGCACAATGTTGGGGGTATTGTTGTCAAATGAGTTTACAGCAGTAGTTTCCGTTTAATGATAGTTAATTCTAGAAACAGATTCAAATCACAAGCTGTGGAATAATCCACAAAACCAGTTATTCCTTAATTGTGTTTAAACAAGTGATGTGAGGCTAGATTAAAATCCAAACACTCATCCAAACACTGGCAAGAACACAAGCATGATGCAAGTAAAGACATGCAAGCCGGACTAACTCCCCACTTGGAATGGCTATGTCCCACAGAGCCTTCTGGTTTCTGTACACCCAGCAAACATGCAATGCATTCCAATTAACCAATTACCCTCTTCCCACCACCACCACCCTTGCCCACTTTTCCATGACTCAAGCTCCAGCCACTTTTGGCTGAGGCTCCGTCATGTCTGCTCGTAGTGGTGGTTGTGTGTGTGTGCACATGTTTGGATTAAGAGAGGCACATGGTAAGCCCCCCCCACCCCCCACCCCCCTTGGGGCTTCCTTGACCAATCTGGTGTCATACATCAGTGATGGTCTAGACAAGATAATGGTCTCTCTTTCTACTGTTATCTACCAAGGGTTGCGCTCTCCTCCTCAATACATCTTTTGGCTGCACTTTTTGCTTCTCTCATCCTTTCTTGTGGGAACCCCCCCATAATAAGATTTAAGGATGGATAACAACACACAGGGGTACACAGGGACTCCAGCTGGAGAGATGAAAAGGCTTTTTTCCCTTCCCCAATGGGATGACCTTGTGTGACCTCTGCACTTTGAGACTGGCTGAGTCCAGGCTCATGTGAAATGGTGCAAATCTCTGTGAAACAGGAAAAGAGCAAAAGTGTTTGAATGCATCTTCTGTACATTTCTATCAATAAACAAAATTCTGCTGAGTGATCTTGTCTTAGTTATTCAGCACACTGGATAATAATCGTTTAAATTTGGAATAGTTGCCATTTGTGACAGTCACTCTGGACTTTAAAGCTTTTGTTTTACAGATGATTACAATAATAATGTGTGGTTTCATAACTAGCTGCTGTCATAATGAATTTACAATGTAAACACACCATTGAAACTAATGGTTTTATGTGGTTTGGCTGCATATGAAGCACACATGGTTTATTTGGTTGGTTGTTGGTCATTAATGTAAAGAACAAAGTTCATGATATATTGAAAACGATAAAATTAACATCTCCAAGCATTTAAGCATCGCTCAGAATCTTTGAACCTGGTCTTCGGAGTTGCTGTAAAAACACATACGTCATTGTGCATGTAATGTCTTTTTATTTTTCTAACACGCTATAAAATGTGTTTAGATGAGAGGGTTTTCCCAGAGTTTCATGGACTTGATAGACAGACATCAGCGCTCATGTGGTCCTCAGATGTAAAGTGCGTGCCAAAAGAAAATTCCTCAGAACGCATATTTCAGGACGAGGCTGTTCTCTGTTCCTGGTATTTGTCTCCTCCAGGAAGGGAACCAAAAGGCTTTTCTTGAGGAGGAAACACATGCACATCTCAGTGAGCTAGAGCCCGGATGACTTTGATCACAAAAAAAAGAAAAAAAAAAAAACATGAGCCTGTATGGACATGGGATGGTCCCTCACTGACCCTTGGTGCCCCCACAGGGAAAAATCCGTCACTCTGGCCTTCAATCATCTACAGTACCATGTCTGCCTGACTTACAGCGGGAGGTCATGCTTGCACCTACAGGCCTCTGCGTCAACCTCCTAACTGCAGCCACTGTTTGAGCCTGCCCTCGGTGTGAATAATGGCCCAGCATGTCACGGTTTGCCTGCACTGACTCAGCTATGAAACACATTTCAAATAGTATGGACACTGCCACAGCTGCTATTGCTGTTAACCACTGACCTCTCCCATCTGATACCGCCTAGAGCGATGGGTGTGAAGAGGAGGCCTTTTAAAGAAATGATCCCAAATTTAAGCAGCTATTAAGATGATGATTGAGGCAATTTAAGCTAATGATCAATTCTTACGTAACCTTCTTGTCTGGCTGTGAAATGGGAGGCCCATTGCAGCTTCAATTCCTTTGATATGAGGCTCTGTTTCAAACAATCATGGAATTATACAGCCATTTAAAAAAAACACTTGACTGTTCCCTTGAGAGTGGTAACAATGATGCCAGACACATCCCTTAACTTCAAAATATGTTGGCATTGTACTACTTTTACTCTGTTTGTGTTGAATTGGCCAAAAGAGTTGATAGAGGGGGTAACGATGAATAGGTTTGGAAAAGGCTGGGACTGGGACCACACTGAGCAACATCTGGAACACTGTCTGGTATTTTACGATGCTTGGTTGACACAGCGGAGAAAACAACACAAAGATTTGTTGTGTCATATTTCAGAATATTACAGCACAACTGCTTTGCAGGCAAGGGTTAATAATACTTTACTTAATGGGCTTCCTGATAGAACACATCCGATGCACTGACACCAAAATTATATTGTACATGCCCCCATTAAATTTGCTTGGCTTAATTTAGATTCTTTCCTATTTGTTGTTTACTATAAAGTTTCTGTTTGAATG
>JAVQKI010125495.1:0-11243 GCA_036025975.1 Nematalosa erebi
ATACCTGTCAGCGCTCACGTGAGATGGCTCTTCAACCCCCCAACACACACACACACACACACACACACACACACACACACACACACACACACACACACACACACACTCCTCCGGCTAAATATAAAAACACAGCGGCTAATTCCTCCGGCATTGAGTAAAAACACAGCGGCCAATTTACAGGTCACGGCCCATGAAGTGCTCTGAAAGGCATTTCAGGGAGCAGCGTTTTAAAAAGGTATTTATCAAACACACAGAGGCTGGGCCTCCAAACAGAGGGGCCGCTCAAAAACGTGCCGCGGCATCAGGAGTCCAGAGGTCTCCAGTAAAACACTGTTTATACGAGTGATAAAAGGGGAGGCAGGGAGAGGGAGAGAGAGGGAGAGAGAGAGAGAGAGAGAGAGAGAGAGAAAGAGTGGGGGAGAGAGGGAGAAAGAGAGAGAAAGACAGAGAAGGAGACAGTGGGATAGAGAGAGCAAGAGAGAGAGAGAGAGAGAGAGAGAGAGAGAGAGAGAGGGAGTGGGGGAAAGTCTGCATATTAAAGCCGGAGGCAGATCAGACCAAAATCAGACTTGCTCGAAATCAGATTTCAACCACAAACAATGCACGTGCTGTTTTACGACTTACTCGCAGAAACATTCCACAGATCCAACTAAAACACAACTCATGATATGATAATCATTCTGTTATGGATTGGAGTTCATATTTTGGAGTCGAGTGGTCTTTCGGCACGTGTACCCTCTGGCCCTCTGCTGAGTAGATAGCCTGTTTTTTTGCTGTCAGGTGAAATGTTTGCCTGGGCGTACTGCGTATTTCCTTCGGCTGGGACCAGTTTCTACTGGTGACTGCTGCATGTGTGCAAATAAAATCTCCTGGGCCCATACCAGTACAGAAGACTTCTGTTGCTGCTTTTTTTTGGTAGTTAACACATGTATATATGCATGCATACATGTGCCTGTGTGTGTGTTCTCTTCTGGCCCTTTCTATGTATGTGTGTGTGTGTGTGTTTGTGTGTGTGTGCATTCCCTGCTGTCTGTACCTGTGTGGAGGTCTGTTTCTGGTCGCGACCGTTGCGCTTGGTCAGGCTGTCCAGACCCTTGAGCGAGGAGAAAAGGCCCCTCTTGTTCCTGGTCCTGCGGGAGAGAGTTTGGCTCCGCCGCCGCAGGGTAGCTTCATCACGAGTGCATATCTGAGCAAACACACACATACACACACACACACACACACACACACAAACACACATGTTTAGAAACTTCTTTATTTTCAGCCCATCATCAAATTAACGCTGATGAACCGCAGGAGCCTGCTATCTTAACTTGATTGTGGAAAAATATGCTCAAAAAAAGTGCCCAGTGTCTTAGCTGGGGATTTTTGCAATAAAGAAAAAGAGGGCTCTGGGCAACTCACCAGGGCGTGGAAGGAGGACACGGAGAAGATGCCCAGACGGCTGAGCGCCATCTTGGATGGGCGGCTGGCGACAGCCAGGAGGCTCTTGGGGTTTGGAAGCTCGCTGCCCTGCAGGCTAGCCAGGTAGCAGCGCATGCGGAACAGGTCCATGTTGAACTTCTCCAGGTTCTGCTCCCACTGCTGGATCTGAGTTCAAACAACCAACCACACAGTACACCATTACAGTCTGTGGTCAATCATGGATTTGGAATGGAATCAGTAGACTGCTCATATGTGCATCAAAGAGTGAAATCTTGTTCATGCATAGACCATTAGTAGATGGGTAAACGCCACAGGTCAGCTGACTGACAAAACCACCAGAATCTTTTTAGCTGTAAATTCACCACTAGCCCACAGGCCTTGACTGGCTGTGTGTATTCAGAGGATTATCCCTCTAAGTCTTTATGCCACTAGGTTACTGGTATACGCCCTGCACTTTAGCTCTGAACTAGGCAATGCTATACAGGTAACGAGGGCATGTTCAGGGAAACTCTAGTGTGTCATGAAGGACCTTTGGAACAGTATAGGCACAGAGACATCATACTGAAGGAATTGGCCATGGCTCCTCAGAGTACATCTCTGCACATGTTCATATAACATGATCCTGGCGGGGTTGGCTGGATTATAACAACTTCATTACATCCAGCTTTGAGCATATCTGATGAAAAACAGTCTCTGAGCACTGTAACAGCATGCAAGCCCTGTCTTTACAGCGGGGGAACACATATGGCGAAACAAACAAGAAAAGAATGTCAGTGCTTGTAAAAAAGGTTTATTTACAGGGAGTATCCATGTCATATTAAGCTAACAAAGGCTGTCTGATAAAGATCTCATAACGGCCAAGTGAAAGAGTATTACATCACTGCTCTTACATAACAGGGCTCTGATGGAAGGAGACAGGAGGAGAGGGAACTAAACTATGTCCTCTGAGTCTCCTTTCCCACCCCTCGTCTGTCAGCCCTATGGCAGATGTGAATTAGGCTGGAATGAGTGGAGCTTATGGCTTAATACAGAGGGGCAGGGGTGAAAGCCTGAGGCCGGGCTGCTCACGGTCACGCTGGTGTTAGTTACACACAGGCATCAAAGGACATGATCAAAGTGGGCCTGGAGCCCAGAGCAATGAAAGCCAATGGAGGAGAAGCAGGAGGACAATCTGGTTTGATGATCTCCTCCACGCACTAGCAGAACCCCACACAGCAGCAGTGGCCTGGCCTGTCTCCTGGGGCCAGCGTTTGACAAGAACTAGATGGGAGCTCCAGTGACTGGGTTTTCCGGTAAAGCTGCCTTTAAGTGAACAACTGTAGGAACCTGCTGCTGATAAGCCACTGAGGTATCCTGTTGTCAACGCATCTGAGCCTTGGAGTGCAGCCTAATCTACATTTCCAGTAAACGCTGAGCTCTTTGATGACAACCTTGACCTAGGAGGGACTAACGGTGCACACATTAGTGAGAACATCAAGAACATAAACTAATGGCTTAGCAAAATAACTGTGGGTTTGACAGCAATTTCGAAACAGCTTTCAAGCAGTAATTAGTACCTATATTTAGCCATACTGTTTAGAGTACAGTACACGTCCTGGGTTTATCCCTGCCTTGGGTGGGGGGTGGGGGGGTATCAGTGATCAGCAGGTTCAGGGGCAGGAGCTTTAGGCTGGGGTGCAGGTGAATGTGTTTGGGCCCAGAGGGGACTGCGGTGGCCTGGCTTCCATTCCCTCAAAGACATAAATCACCTAACCGGCCAATTTTACTTAACCAATTGTTTGAATGGTTCAGTCAAGCTTGAGCCCTTCATCTGCACACAGACACACATTCATGGGCATGTACACACACACAACACACACACACACTCCTCACCTGGCTCTCAATGGCTTTCCTGTTCCTCTGGTCACTAATGACGGACAGCTGTAGCTCGGCCATCTTCTTCATCTTGCCGTCCATGTCGATCTTCTGCAGCAAAGTGCGGGTCTGGCTGCGGAGCAGGCGCACCGTGTCCTCTTTTCCCTGCCGCTTGGCAAACAGCGAGGCGCTGGCCGAGTGCATGGCCGTCACCCAGTTCTCCAGGTCCGTTTGGTTCGCCGCCTGATGGAAGCAGAGGAAGGGAGGAGATTGTCAGTTGGAGATTAAGAGTTGACTTGGTTCATCCAAAACTGCGGATTCAGAAAGGAAATCTTTAGTCTGCCAGTTAGGCTTTCAACTTTTGGAATTTGTTTTCAAGGTTAAAGCTTTGACTGATTTAGCCAAGACAGGGCTTAGTAGTTTAGGTAACACAATCCCAATATGTCACATTGCACATTATAAAATATGGGCTGCATCTACTATACGGTAACAATAAAATGGCTCTTGTAAACATATTTTCACAAGACAGTAAGGATTCGGGAAAGTTAACTTGCTAACTTGTTTTTTAGGACTTCTGGCCCCAGGTCTGGTTTCATGGTACCATTTCATCATCCTAGTCCTACATAAAACCACACAAGTGGAATGTGTGGTTTCCTGGCATACAGCTCTCAGCAGAATCAACAGTCTCTTGTCTAAAAGAACCCGTCAAGTGGCGAACATCAACATCTTAAACAGAGTTTCGGCACAGCAAAAGAAAAAAAAAAGGCTGTTTTCCTATGGGTCTGTGCACCAGGTGAGATCACTGCAAGGGCTTGCTGCTTGTTGAGTAGCCAGGGTTTCTTGAGTGGACTTCAGTTCTCTCTCTCTCTCTCTCTCTCTCTCTCTCTCTCTCTCTCTCTCTCACACACACACACATACACACATACACACTGATGTGGAAAGCAACATAACACCCCCTGGCATCCAATGACTACACACAATCGCACACACAAACTCACACGGTCAGGAAAACATTGCAAATGTTCTCTGTTCCCATGGCAATGGTCAGCGGTGATGCCAACAACGTGATTTGTGTGCCGGTGTAAACACCGTGTAAGTGAATCAGCGGAGGCTCAAATGGCTATTTTTGGGCTCATAAAAACGGTGTGAGGAACAAGTAACAGCATAAGACAGGGCCCCCTTCTCTTCTCCAAGACATTAAAGCTGGAGACATCCAGTGTCGCGTCCAGCCAACAAACACACACATGCTCTCCCCCTCTTCCAGTGCAGCTGGGCTGACTGGAGCCACACGCTTTGCCCGCCTGACGTCGGTGGTTTGGTGACTGCACTGAGAACTTCCGAAGCTGGGAACGAGCAAAGAAGCCCGCGGAAAGCCAACATTGTCATTATCAAACGACATGGCGACAAATGAAGCCATGATGGCGGCACCACTCTATGACCACCCCCCCCCCACACACACACACACATACTGATACACACACACCTTCCTTGTCTATACAGTTGATATGTGAGGTCAGACAGCAAACAAAGAGGCTTCTGAGCCAAAATGAGAGAAAGAAAAATAAAGATAAACACAGCCAGAGAAGATTGGCCACTCCGGAACACTCAAAAACCACAGAGAATTTGCACGGGCCGCTCTGTCTCAGACTTACTGTATTTAAAAACAACTCCACGTGAGGACTGCTGAGAGTGGCCACAATGAAGTGAAATGTCAAGATCAATCGCAGGAAAGGTCGTGCCGTTTTGCTATATAAAGATCCGAATCGACATGTCCTACATTACATAACGCAATAAGGCACACCAATCAGATCACAATCAAAACACTTATTGCGTGCCCTGCCTGGTTACCGCAGATGCCAAGCAGTGAAGGCATACCTGGACTGAGGCCATGGTGGGACACCTGCTGACGCCAAGGCTTCAGTGAGTCAGTGCTGGAATATTTGGGAAAAAAGCTTTGGGGCTGTTCTGTTCATTCAGGGTGCAGTCCACCACACCCTCTCCAATTTGTTAAAAACAGCCACGGCGAGCCAAGAATGCAGCTAACTACCCTTCTACCACAGTCACATCAGATTACATGTTAACATGCCTTCATGAATCACTGAACAGCGTCAACAACAGTAGCATTGATGGTTTCGAAGCATGTAAGGTGCACAACAGTGTGGACGTGAACAAATAAACAATCAAACTAAACCCAACCTGGAAGAGATAGACGTCGCCGTAGGCGTTGCTCAGACAGAAGACGTTCTCTTTCTTGGGGTGTTCAGGGACGGCCTGGACAACGCTGTCCTCAGCGAGCAGAGCGTAGCATGGGGAGAGGTCCTGCTCAGAGGAGGTCTTCCCATAAGTCTCATAAAAGAGCAACATACAGCCTAAAGGAAGAGCGTGAGAGAGGAGATTTTGAAAGTGTTTACTTATGGTTCAGCTTACAATATGATGTTCAGAATTCAATTCATGTACGCATTTTTTTTTTACAACTGCAGTCCATTTCAGGTGTTGGAGCTAACATGTTAATATACCTTTGAGGGTGACCCAGTATTGCTTCCACTTGCGTCTGGTCACCAGCTCCAGCTTGCGGTCCTTGTGCAGGGTGATGAGGGGCTTGAAGGAGAGCCAGCCGGCCCTCCTTACCACCCCCTGCTCCTTTTCAAACATGAGGTCCAGCTGCTCCAGGGAGCCCAGGGAGCTGCTGCTGCTCTCCCCCAGCTCTCCCTCCCCCTGCTCTCCCTCGCCCTCGGACGTCTGGGCCCCCTCCGCTCCTGTCCCTCCACCGCAGCCGCCTCCAGTCTCCAGCTCCTGCATGAAGTTTTCGTAGATGTTCTGCCTCAGAACGCTGCTCTGGGCGTGTTGCTGCTGGCTGTGTAGGCCCAGGGACGAGCCAAAGCCACTACCGGAGAGGGGCTGCTGGGCCATGCTCAGGCCCCAGTAGGAGGCACTTGTTTGGGGATCAGTGGATAGGCCATTGGGCCTGAAAGCATCTGTGGGCTCATTGGAGCTGGGGTCCTGTAGGGGTGAGCAGAGAAAGGGAAACATGACAAGGTGCTAAAGACCTTCACACATATGTGTTTACCAATGACACCATGGTGCAAAGGGGAGCTTGAGGTGTCGTTCACACACTGTTAGCATACAGGAAGTGCTTCTCCAACAACCACAACAAGCTATTGTGGGACCACAAACACCTGGAGTGTTTGGACATCTTGAGAATGTGCCTAATCCACTCACCAGTCCTGTTTCTGCCCTCAACATCATTCTGGGTCATACATTTTTGGGTTCACACAAAGGCTAATCACAATCATCCACAGTGCTTTGAACAACTTGTCCTGTTAGCATTTAGCCTACTACCATCAAACAAAAGCAGGCTCCCCTCAACCCTCATGTCTCTTTCTCTCCTTTGAATAGGAAGTTCAGATGCTTTGTGTAATAAAGGTGATGAAGTATTATGTGAACAGATTCACAAATTCTTATCATTGCTTTCTTGGTAAAGGAAAGTATGCTAAATAGGAATGCAGCACTCAAGCGTCATCAGATAACATAGCTGAAAACATGCCTCTAGCGATATAAGGTTAACAGGGTGTTCTTATGCTTAAGAGGCCATGATGGGACAAAGATGGGACAACCTGTTTTGAGTTTACCCTTATAAAGTACAATGCTCCTGCAGGTGCAGCTGCAGCCCCCCCCCCCCCTCCTTGGAACCCAAACTTCCCCAGAGGCTCTTTCACTCACCTGCAGCCTCCTTTTCTTCCTGCTCAGGCTGCCCGTCCAATCACTGAGTCTCCTGATGCGGCTCTTCAGCGAGTCCTTCCTGGCGTTGGTGGGAATGGCAGTGACAGGCGCAGCCCTGCGGCACGGGAGGGTGAGCGAGGAGTACTGCGTACCGGAGGGGTCCAGGCACTCTCGCTGCGTGGTGCCGGCCGAGTCCAAAGCAGAGGCGATTGAGGCCCGGTGGTGGGGCAAAGGCACCTCCTGAAACGGCGGAGGCAGCGCAGAGGCCGGCAGGGGGAAGGGGTTGGTCAGACTCGGGGTGCTACGGTGCGCGGAGAGGGACACAGGCGCTGAGACAATCCTCTCAAGTTCACGGTGGTCAGCCTGAAGTGCCACCAGCGAGTCCCCGATGCCACTGTCCTCCGTGCGTCCAGATGAGCAGGTGTTGTAGCCGCTGCCCAGGTAGCCGCGACTGCCGTACTGGTGGATGTGCAGCCGCGGGTCAAAGCCACCACCGTAGCCCCCAACCGTGCTGACACCAGAGGAGCACGTGGTGTCATGGCGGGCGCTGCTGCTGCTGTCATTGTGGTGGGTGGAGGCTGTGGAGGAGAAAGTGGCGTAGCCACTGCTGCTGGTGGTGTCAGCTGCCGGGTTGCCGGGGTGGAAGACATTGTCGTTCAGCTCCCCACCAGTGCCCCAAGGCGAGTCGTACCAAGAGCCCTCGGAGCTCAGCGAGCTGCCGTTGCTGGTGCGCAGCCCGCTGTCGGTTGGGGCGTTGGGCCTAGGGGGCGCCATCCCATCGACCTCCAGCTCTTCCACCTCCTCTTCCTCGTTGTCTTCCTCCTCCTGGCAGCGAGTCTTGGTGAACTCCACCCGCAGGCTGCCGTCCTGACTGAACAGCACCTTGGGGCTGTTCCTGCTCGTCAGTGCATCTGACCCCCCCTCCGTCCTACCCCCCTCTGGTACCTGGAGTCCGTTCCCCTCGCCGCCCCTCTGGCTGTACGTGGTGGAGTAGCAGTCGTCCCATCCGTCCCTCCCACACCTCAGTGGGGACGAAGGCCTCTGCTGGGGCTCGCTAGCGCCCCTTCTGGTGCTTTTGTTCACATACTCATAGTGTCGAGACAGGTAGGGTTGGCTGCTTTTGTGCGGGGAGAGACCGTTGCGGCCCGCGGACCGGTTCCTGTAGCCGTTGGCCAACTCAGTGCCTCTCCACCAGCTGTGCGGCGAGAGGACCTGCTCTTTAGATGCTTGCTTCAGGGAACAGGCCCGAGGCTTCCCCGGTAGGATAAAGCTGCTGTACTGGCTGTCTGTGTTCCCCATTCTGATCTAGAACACAGCACAAACACAGGACACATATATAACCAATGTATAGACATGCTGCATAATCACATAACACACTCAATCCCTCAGACTTACTGACGTACTTGGCATGGATCAGCCGATCATTAAATCAACTCATGCCGGTAAAATCTTTGAGAGTTCAGAGGGTTAGGGCTTAAGGGCGCTTATTCAGGCACAGAATACATTCTGCATAAACAGCTTATCGAATGAAAGCAAACTCCTACCTTTTTCTCTCTCTATTGCCAGCGACAACTCCCGTCTTCAGGATGAGTGCAATCCGTTAGCATATTCCTCTGCTCCTGCTGTGTCTCTCAGGTGTGTGAACTTCTCTCCTCTCCTCTCCTCCTGGGGATGTGCTTTGAGCTGCTCTCTCGGGACGGTTTTCTTCAGCACTGAGCTCTTTACTCCTCAGTGTCTAGCTCTCACTCCCTTGTTCTGCTCCCTGCTCGCTTACACACAGCTGTTGCGCTCTCCGTCGCTCATCTGAGGGAGAACACAGAGGAGGGGAGGGGCATGTGTCACTAACACAGCTACCCTTGTGTGTGTGTCTGTGAGTGTGAGCCCGCTGTGGTCAGAAGCCTCCTTTTACAACCCTCCCCCATTACCCCCAAAAAGAAACCCACCACACACCCTCCCATCCAAAATCTAAACACCCCTGAAGTCTCCCTGCTCCCCACACATTCCATGACGTACCCCTCCACTCCAAGCTCTCTACAAGAGCATGCTTCATTCTCTCCTAATGTTTATTTTCTCTTGCTGAGATTCCAAGCCATATTATGTTCTTTATTTGACCAAAATATATATATATATATATACACACACTAGTCACAAATATTCAAGTAAAATGGTAATTGGACACTGTAAAACTATCTAATTAAGAGGACATTTCATACACTGTGTTAGTATGCTTTCTCAGTCACCCTTTTGAAGGGTCTCATTGCTACTGGAAAAGGATCAGTTTGATTCCTTCCTTTGTGTTGCTTTAATTAGTTTTCCCTGGGTTTGCTTGAGTTGGGTTTGCTTGAGTTGCTCATAACCACAAAACCCACCCTGACCCCCACCCTCCCCTCCCTCTTCTGAGGGGAAAGCGTATCCTGAGCGAGACAGCTGGGGTCAGGGGTCAGGCTGGACCTTAGCAAACCTCTGTTCCGCTGGCTAAGCACAGAAACACCCATCCTGTGTGTGTGTGTGTGTGTGTGTGTGTGTGTGTGTGTGTGTGTCTGGATCTGTAGTGATGGGTTTCCATTTACACACAATGCCCAATGACTCCCTATGACCCCACCCCCCACCTCAGTCTACACATCCTTGCCCCTTCAACCCCCCAAGTCCCCCCATCTGAGCCGGCAGATGCAGACGACAGGCATCCTTAGCCGCTGACGTCTCAGGCTGACGCTTCAATTCACGCAGACACACCAGCCACTGTTTTGCTTCCTCCTGGATGACTACTCAACCGTTTGGCCCTCGTGAATCAATAACAACAGCAGCAGTAGCAAACAAAACAACAAAACAAAACAAAACAACAAGCACAACAAGCCAGGAGCATGGGAAACACATGGCTAAGAGTCATCAGAGTGAATGTCAGCACAGGCTGGCAGTGTCCTCCATGAATAATGAGATCTAATAGGCAGCCCACACGGGCTCATTCTTGCAGCACCAAGTGGCCTTGAAGGAGGTGGAAAGGGGGGTATATGACCTTTTGTGCCCCTCTAAGATTCAGACAAGTTGATCTGAAATGGCGGGCGCTCGACTAGCGTCGCTTTTGTGTGCATGCGTGAGTGCGTGCACTGTGTGTGCGTGTGTGTGTCATTGTTAGTGTGTGTTGAGGGTGTGTGTGTCTCCTATCGACCATCTGCTCCACCCTGCATACTGATCACCCCATCAACCCCCAACCCCCGACTCTGCCCGACCCCCTGCATTCTTCCACCATACAAAAAGAGCACACATCTCCTCTGCATGCCATATTGCAGTGGTATGCGGGGGACGCTGGGACCGGGTCATTGCTGTGGCTGACAGGTTATGGACACTTGTAGGATTGCGTGTGAGAAGCGCAGAAACACTGCATGAGGAGGAATGCCCATCTGCCGCTCGATGTGACAACAGCACTTTTCAAAATGAACTGGCGAAAGCTGAGCACTTCTGTTTACCATACAGATGAAATACGTCTGGCATTAGGAATCCACTTGCTTATGGACAGAAACTCACAAATATTGCGCCTTTCCCTTGCCAAGTTTTGACTCGTCGCCAAAGTTTCATCCTGGCTCACAGCTTTTCCATGATGAAATAACAATAAATCACCAGAGCAATCACAAGCTCAATTCTTCCACGACACACAGCACCGGCAGAGGGCTTCGTGAAGAATACACAAGCTTTATCAGAGTCGGAGTTTCTGTTGCTCCAGTTTTCTCCCGATGATGGATGGGAACACAGGGAATAGCTGCTGGATGAGAGTGGGGTCCTAGTCCTACACACGCTATAAATAGACAAGGTTGGAAAATGGAAAATCCACAAATTAGTAAACCATCCGTGGCCAGCCGGGGAGACTGGCGGAGGCAGCCAGGAGAAGGAGAGGGAAGAGGAGGGTTTCTCTTGAGTCAGTGGAGCACAGGAAGAGTGGGAGAATACTAATGATGAGCAGGAGGAAACAGAGCCTTTCACTCCTCCCAACGGATTACAGATCTGTTTTACTTTTCACACATGCATACACTCACACACACACACACACACACACACACACTCACACACACACACACAGGCATACACACTGGAAAAAGCCTCTTTTAATCCTCAAAACACTACTTGAGGACTAACACACTGCTGTGACACATAAACACATCTGTACACACTTGCTTGACACACACGCGCACACACACACACACACACACACACACACACACACACACACACACACACACACACACACACAC
>JAVQKI010125536.1:0-10248 GCA_036025975.1 Nematalosa erebi
TGTGTGTGTGTGTTTTTGTGTTTGTGTGGTGTTTTGGGGGGGGGGGGATGCCCAGTCTGCCCAGGCTTATGTAACTACAAGTATCCTACTTTAAGCCTTAAGGCTACTGCGGTGATGGATCAGCCAGTGATGCTGTTTTTGTGACTATGGGTACTTATTAGGTCCCAGAAGATACATGTTTTTCTTTTCATCGTCGCCATCCATCTATTAGTACATCTCTACAGCTTTACTCAGTTCTCACTTGGAGCAAAGGTTATCTTCTGAGCTCTCGCAGAGAAAATGCAGCCTCCCTTTTGAGGTTTTAAGTGTTTTCTTAGTTGCACCTATTTTTTTACATAGACTTGTCAATCAGTGTTATGGGCTTGGTTTGTTACATCAGAGATCTGGAGATTGTTTTGATGTGGAACGCTTTGGTGCATGAAAGCATTCATTTCTCCAGTTACTTAGAGTTTGACTCCAAGGAGCAGCAGCAGGTATGTGTATGGTTAGCTACAACAAGGATGCCATTTAGTCCAGGGATGGTCTCTGTGGCTCAGTGGATATTAATGGAAAGAGTGATGGGTCGCAGAGGGGAATATTTTGGGCTCTTTGGGGCTATTTTTCTGGCTCCAATGGACCATGAGATGCCTATTTTCTCCATCCTCACTGACTTGTTTTTTCCCCTTACCCAGCCACCCGCTTTGGGTTTTCAAAATGTAATGGGTCTTGGGCTGTGGACTGTAACCAGTGAATGAATAGAGAGAGGGGGATGTCATTGAATGTGTGTGTGTGGACTTGCATGTGGTGCACTTGCAGATGCTATGCTATACTTTGTGTGTGTGTGTGTGTGTGTGTTGGTGCATCTGACAGTGTGTTGGTGCATCTGACAGTGCTGTCTTGAGTTGTGTTTGTCTGTGTGTGTGTGTGTGTGTGTGTGTGTGTGTTGGTGTATCTGACAGTGCCGTCTTGAGTTGCGGCTATGTGTGTGTGCGTGCGTGTGTGTGTATGCGTGTGTATGCGTATGCATATGTGTATGTGTATGTGGCGATGCATCTGACAGTGCACTCTTGAGTCGCGGCTGTCACAGTCAGTGGTTGCCTGTCGAGGCGGCGTACTCAAATGAGTCGTAGCTAAAGAGCTCCTGCAGGGAAATGGATTAGAAGGGAATTCTGTTAGCGGCGCAACTGCCCTGAAACCCAAACAGATGGCACGCCGTGGTGGGCCCGCCCGCCCGCCCAGCCGCCCACCTTCATGAGCTTGCTAGATTTCGATGCGTGGTTGTGGCAGCCATAGCATGAGGGGGGTCTCGTGGGGGTCTTCATTATGCCTGCCTGATAGGGGGAAAAAATCCAATTAGATGCCACCGCCGGAGTCGGCTTCGCAGAGACGAGTGTGACAGCGCTTGTCTCCTCTACATCTCACTTCCTCTTGTTTTTTTACTCTCTATCTCTCTCTCTCTATCACTCTCACTCTCGCACTCTCTCTCCTTCTCTTGCAGTCTCTCTTTCTCTCTTTATTTTCCATCCCTCTTTAACACACTTTCTTTAGGCCTCCCCTCAGTTCTAGCGCTCTCTCTCTCTCTCTCTCTCTATCTCTCCCTCTCTCTCTCTTTCTCTCTCTGTTTTTCTGCCACTCCATCCCTTTCTCTCAATCTTTTCCTCTCTCATCGGTTTCCTTTCCTTTATCACGCTTTCTCTTCTCACTCTTATCACACTTTCTTACCCCCTTTCTTATTCTCTCTCCACCTCTCTTTTTCTCTCTACCCCTCTCTCACTCTGTCTATTACTCTGCTTCACATCTTTACAGAGGTGTATTCTCTCCATCTAGAGACTACTCCCAGCTGTATAATGCTTATCCCTCCAATCTCCCCCCTACTAGCCTGCGATTTTCTGTTCGGGGTGTGAAATTTTAAATTGCATCTTTTGGGGCGAACTTGGCATCTTTCTGTAACTGCACTCATTTTCTCTTGAATCCCTCTCTCCCTCTACTCTTCTTTTTCTTCCTCTGTGCCTCACACTTCTGTGCCTTTCTCTCCCTCCACAGGGCCTGCACGTTTGCACGAATCCCAAGTTTCTGCATTCAGTTTTTCTTCTGTGTTCTCAATTTAGGCTTTGATTGTCTCTCCTGAACAAACACACAGCCTGTTGCATTATTCACTTGTTTGTTTTTTATGATGAATTTCTAGACAATGGCACACACACACACACACACACACACACACACACAGATATATACACATACACATACACACACACATAGACGCAGACATACACAAACACAAACACACTCTTTCTCTTCTTTCTTCTCCTGCTCTTGTTGCCTCTATTCTCCACTATACTCTCTTACCTTTACTCACTGTCTCTCTATATCCCCACATCTCCATCAGATGAACAAAGACGAGCTGGAGGTGTACGTGAACCAGCAGTTTGATGAGCTCCACCAGCTGGTTCGCCTGGAGGAGAAGCGCACGCTGCACCTGGTGGACCTGAAGGAAGCCTTCCTGACGGCGCAGGCCAACGAGATGATCGCCGAGATCAGCGTCAACACCGAGCGCCTGCAGGAGGAAGTGGATTGCATCACCCAGCAGCTGGGCGAGCTCGAACAGGCCGTCGTGCCGCCGCCAGAGCCGCAGCCGCAACCGCAGGCCGGACTTGACCCACGACCTCCAGCCGCCTCCGTGCCTGTAGCCAACGGTGCGGATGCCCCAGGTCCCGGGCCCGGCGCTGGGGCTCCTGCGGCTGTGGCTGCTGCGCATGAAGTTGATGCAGCGGCTGAGGCAATCGTGGCAGCTTTGGCAGCAGCACCTGTTCCAGGGCCACTTCCTGATGCCATTAGACTAGCGGTAAGCAGTACAACATTTACAGATACAGACACATGTGTGATAATGAAAAGTGGAACATCTGGGAAGAATATGTAGGACTTGTTTCCTGAGCATGGATTAAAGCACAGCTCTTGACAGTTTTTTTTCAGTGAAGATGTTCGTTGGAATTCTCCAGATACCGTTTCAAAATGCAAAAAGGAACATCTTGGCTAAAAATACAGAAAAAAATCCTGTGTCCTATTTACTGATCAGTGAATGCCAGGGCCACTTATTAATGGTTCATATTACTTTATTGGGACCCAAAGACATTTAGTGGGGAAGCTACAGTGAAAAGTGCTGGAACTAGCTGGAGAAAAGAAGCTAGTAACCAAGCAGTTGGAGTCAAAGGACCACAGGATTTATCACCTGAAATTGAGATTTACCTGAGCTTGACCTTTAAGAGGTCAAATGTCCTGAATCAAGTAATTCAGTGATCAAGTATCTCTTGTGTGAGGCCTTATGATATATACTTGCATTAAACGCCACAAGCATACATAATCACCATAAGTATATTAACCATTAGTATAGTGCTTGCTGCTCACGGATTGCCTATTTTGCCTCTTGGTAGTGGTAGCTTTGTTGTCAGGAGAGTGATGGAAGAGAAGGCCTCCTACAAACACACATACATACACACACACACACATGCATACTCACACACGCACACACACACACACACACACACACACACACACACACCTCTCCGCGGTTCTGCAGGGTGTGTAAGTAAAGAGGACTTTAGCTGAGAAGGTCCTTACTGTGTTAAAGGAGGAGGTCAGGGTAATTTAGTGCTCTTCAGGAAATAGACCAGTGGCCTCAAAGGACTCCTGGCTCTCTTCCCCCCATTCCCTCGCTTCCTGTTTATCTCTGCAGATACACACACACACACACACACACACACACACACACACACACACACACAGGTGTAGAGCCTCTCTTTCTCACATGCTGATGCACAAACAAATCCTCACATACACACAGCCAGAGACACACACGGATTGATAAACACACACATGCACAGAGCTGTCTCATTACTCACAGGTGAGAATTGAAGACCCACAGTCGCCCATTTGTCACTATCAACACAGAGCTTACTCATGCACTAGTGAGAGAATTGTGTGTGTGTGTGTGTGTGTGTGTGTGTGTGTGTGTGAGTGACCATGCATGCAAGTGCGCAAACAGCCCCTTTGTGTGTGATGCAGGCCTGAATGTGCGTGCATGCATGAGCGTGTGTGTGTGTGTGTTTGTTTGAGCATATGTGTGTGTGTGTGTGTGTGAGTGTGCACATCTATTGTATGTGTGTGAACGCTTTTGTGTTTGTGTGTGTGTGCGCGCTGTTGAGGTGGAGAAATTGCTTTTCTGGGTGAGAAATGAGGCAGGCTGTGGCTGAGTTCATTAAGGGCCTAATTGAAAGCTGCTGCCCGGCCCGCTTCAGCTAGACCCACTGTCAGGTCCATCAGCCTACCTCAGCGCTTTAACTCTCTCCTCTCCCTCTTTCCCTCACTCCCTTTCTCTATTTCTTGTCTGTGTGTGTGTGTGTGTGCGCGCACTCGCGTGCGTGTGCATGTGTCTGTGTGTGTGTGTGTGTGTGTGCGCATGCGTGCGTGCGTGTGTACATGTGCTTGTGCATCTGTGTGTGCACGTGTAGGTGTGTGTGTGTGTGTGTGTGTGTGTGTGTGTGGTTGAGACAAATGAGACTGAGTGTGTCATGAATCACATAAATGTATCAGGGGCTAACTGGACTACAGCTTGCTGTCGTTGCTGTAACCAGCCTGGAAGGGATGAGAGCAACCTGTGTGAATCATGTTTAGCCCTGGAAGCCCATTTGCCTCCCCCCAGCGCCCCTAGAAGCCCAATCATCTCCATCTCTCGCCCCTGCTCCCCCAGTGCCTCTCCGGGGGAGACGAGGACCAGAGACAACCGCATGTGCTGCTGTGAAACAATGTCGAGTTTCAAATGTATCTTTGCCCCAATTATAGGATAGTAATTTTCTGATAGGATCAGCCGAGCTGCCCAAGTGTAAAGTAGTGTGGGATTTTTTTTTCATTGGGTGTGAGAGATTTTGTGTGTGTGTGTGTGTCCATGTGTGTGCGTGTGTGTGTGTGCGTGTGTGGGTGTGTGTGTGCCAACAGTGCGGCTCATCTCTTACTTAAACACAGTGCTCCCTGCACGGGCGCTCCATCCTGGCGTCTGTCAGGGGATCAATAGAGAGTGGCGGGAGAGAGCCGTTTCTGCTAGCGCTGGCTATTTACCCTCCTATCACAGCTAACCACCATTACACCACCAGCGTTCAGTCAGGCAGACTGTTCCCTCTATCTGTCAGGGAGAGAGAGAGAAACAGAGAGAGAAACATGTGGGAGAGAGAGAAGGGGAAAAAAAGAAAGAGAGACTAACACACATACCCATTCCACACACACTTATAATGACACATATATGTACTGTATGTCCTCTTTAGAGGACAATACATAAGACTGTCTTTTCTCTCACGCATGCACACACAAACACACACACACATACATACAGACACATACACATATACTTGCACAGTCTCAGACAAGCTCACACAACCACACACACACACATTCAGACACAGACAAGCTTACACACACACACACAGGTTCATACACACTTGAGCAGGCACACATACACCACACACACACACACACACACACACACACTCTCTCACACACTGACAAACTCTCATACAGTACGCCTCAACCCCTTTTTCATGCTCTAATACACTCCATTGACTGATGTATGTACTGGGCCTGAGATTGTTACACGATTTTGAGTGAAAGATTGAGAGTGTGTGTGTGTGTGTTTGTGTGTGTGTTAGGGTTCATGGGGTGTCAGTCTTGGGCAGCTGTCCAGTCCCTCATTAGCCAGGCTGTACAGTGTCAAGGCAAGGTCAGGGGTCACGTTCCAAGGACGTGGCCCATTTCTGCCCCTTAATCTCCCCTACCCCCAAACACACACACACACTCACACACACACACACACACCACCACCACCACCACCACCACCATGATCATCAGAGTGGCTCTTGCCAAACGTCTCTCAGAGCATTGCCAGCATGAACTCCATGCCTCGGCCCTCATCCCTGTGCCAGGACACTAGTCACACACACAAACACACACACACACACACACACTCAGCCTCTCTTTCAGCAGGATACTGGGCGCCCTCGCCCATCCTCTACCCTCTTTTTTCCGCAATTACTGTGCCCTGCTAAAGGAGTTGAAATTATCTCTCCTCTACAGTTTCTCTCTCTCTCTTTCTGTCTCTCTCTAACCCACTCTCTTCGCGACACTAATGAGAGCAGCCTGTGGTGTTATCTGGCCCTCACGCTGTGCACTGAAGTATGGTCTCTCTCTTTTTTAGTTTCCCCCTCTTCTCTTTCTGCTCTCTCTCTCTCTCTCTCTCTCTCTCTCTCCCTTTTTCTCTCTTTCACTCTCTTTCACTCTCTTTCACTCTCTTTCTCATTTTATCTTCTTCTCTCTTCAGGTTTTCAGGTGACCACTTACAGGCCTTTAAAGACATCATAGCCTGGGGACTAACTAAATAGTTTAAGCTACAATAAAGCGACACTATGTTAGCTCTGTTTGAATATACACAAAAAAAACAAGCATGGTTTGACAAGCCCTGTCCCCGGTGGCTGCTGTTAGCCAGACTTACTGAACCATCACAGAGGATATTTGTCTGTGATATTTGCTAACGAGCTCCATCCTCTTAATAAATTAAAGCTTCTGCTCAGTTGGAAGGCACGGATTGGGTGTCACACATGTCTGTCAAATGTTAGTTGGTAGTTGATGAGCATACAGGGCAGTGGATTGGAAGGGGAGGAGGTGTTTTAGAGTTAACAGCACAAGCTTAATTTGTGGGTCTTGAATCATGTAAACAATTGCAATTATCTTGATTTACGTTGGTAATTTGTATGTGTGTGTGTGTGTGTGTGCGTGTGTGTGTGAGTACACAGTATCCGTCTGATTGTTTCACTATGTAGGCAATGCCATGTTTTGAATTGCTGATGGGTGTGTGTGGCTTTATCGCAGTCTCTGTGTGTGCTCTGACGCCAGTTTTTGACTTGTCAGATTGTATTTGATGAGTGTATGTTTATGTGACTTTGTACATTTATGTTTGTGCCTTGACTTTGTATATTTGTGTGTGTGTGTGTGTGTGTGTGTGTGTGTGTACGTCAGTTTTATCAGCTCTGGCATGGCCGTATTGCTGTCAGTGTATTAAATCTGCTCCTGCTCTTGTCTCTTTCAGCTCGGAGCGGACGCCCGACCCAGGTAAGAGCCCTGACTCATCAGTGTGTCCACACACACACACACACACACGCGGCAGCTGGCAGCCAGCAACCACACACACATACACACACAAAGGACAGGCAGAGCTCAGAGGTCAGGCATATCTGCAGCAAAACAGCAGATGTTTGGACACACACGTGGATATGCACACACACACACACACACACACACACACACACTCACACCCACACTTCTGTATATTCATGCATAATGTCTGCACACTAACATACACGTTTATACCTTAACCCACATAGGGACATACGGACATAAACACATACACCCACAAATGCACACACAAACACAAACACACACACACACACACACACACACGCATATACAGATGCCTAGCACGTCCAGCGCTCAGGCAGGTCATTAGCACCTCTCATCTTTATGCCCCCTGGAGTCAGGAGCCCTGCCAGGTGATGACCCAACATGTCCAATAAGATCAGTACAGACAGGAGGTGCTGTATGTGTGCGTGTGTGTGTGTGTGTGTGTGTGTGTGTGTGTGCTTTGATACATGTACGTGAGCCACGTTTTTGTTGACTGTTGGATTTACTCTGTGTGTAGAGAGAAGATGACATACAGGTGCCGTACATTTTTCTCTTTCATTATTTTCTCCGTCAGAGGCTCTACAGCAAAGAGAGTTATGTGTGTGTGCATAAACATAAACCCATATATTTGTGTGTGAGTGTGTGTGTGTATGAGGCAGTGTGGTTAAGACACAGCTGGAGCATATGTGCCCTGTTAAATGCGGACAGTCAGAGGCTTTATTGAAGCCTCTCTTGTCCCTGGGGGGATTTATAAACGTGGCTAACACTTCAAAGCATTGTTTTGATTTGAAGAGTAAATGCACATGAGGGTACACCCTTTTATATATATACTCTAACGTGTGCCTGTCATGTGTTTGTGCTGAAGTTTCACATCATAAGAATGCTGTCACTATTTCAAAAGTCCAGCAGTTGTCTTTTAATTTATTTCAGCCATCAGTCAGCTTGCACTGACCTACAGACAGATGCAAAAAATTTGCGAGTGTGTTTGAGTGTGCGCATGTGTGCTAGAGTGTCTGTGTCTGCGTGTGTGTGCACATGTGTGTGTGTGTGTGTGTGTGTGTGTGTTTGTGTGTGTGTCATTGACCTACACTTTGCCTCATGGTTTTCTCTGGTTTACGGATGGCCCATCTGTCCATTCCATACACACTTGTCTCCATGGAGTTTTGTGCGGTGAGAGTGGAAGGACGGGAAGGATGTGGTCACCATGACTACAAGTCCATCCGAGGTAGAGCGCTTGCTCTCTCTCTCTCTCTCTCTCTCTCTCTCTGTCTCTCTCTCTGCATGTGATGCAGGAATAATGCAGAGAGAGATAATGGGTTTTCTCTCTGTGGAGGGCTGCAGCTGGCAGGATGGGACGGAGGGAAACTGACTGACTGGGATTAAAGGCGCTGCTGGAATTAGGCTTGGGCTGGGACGGACCTGTGTCCTTCAGCGAGGTCAATAACACACACCCACACACATCCACACACACACACACACAAAATACACATGCATACAAAGACACTTTTCAATTATGTGCACATTAATATGCATTCAGAAACATACCTCAGCATATGCATGCACACGAACACAGGCACACACGCACACACACACACACACATACAAACATGGACACGGACACACATGCACACTCATACAGTAGTGGTGCTCAATTCCAGGCCATCTATCCCAATAAAGAGCAGCAGCGGCAGCTGGCGAATCTCTCCTGTGCCCGTGGCCTGTGATAACAGCACATATTAAAGCTAATGGAGCCATAATGCAAGTCAAGGTTGGGCAGAGACACAGGGGAGATGGACTCCAAGGGGGGAAGGGAGGGAGAGAGAGAGAGAGAGAGAGAGAGAAAGGTAAAGAGGAAGGGAGAGAGAGATAATGAGAGGAAGATAAGAAAATGACTGTAAATGAAAAAGAGAGCCTGTGTGTGTGTGTGTGTGTGTGTGTGTGTGTGTGTGTGTGTGTGTGTGTGTGTGTGTGTGGATTCAGTTCAAATGAGAGAAAGGAAGAGATGGAGACAGAAAGGTAAAGGGAGGAGGGATAAAAAACTGAGAGAGAGAGAGAGAGAGAGAGAGAAAGAGATAATATTTGCAGGCAAAAAGAGAGGAGAGGGGAGAAAAAAGAGAGAAGGGGCAGAGGGAAAGAAGCAGAAGAAAGTGATGGAGGAAGAAGAGAGGGGTAATAACATCTAGACATGAGACAAAGGGGAAGAAGGGGAAGGGAGTGATGGTGAAGGAGAGCGAGAGGGACGGACGAGTAATGGCATCTAGACATGGGGGAGAGGGAAAGAAGGGAGGGAATAATGGCGGAGGAGAGACGGGGGTGGGCAATGGTATCTAGACGGGAAAGTGATTACAGAGCACCTCCTCTAATCCTGTCTGATCCCCGTGGCTGGAGGACCCAACATCCCATCGTGCTCTCGTTTCCTTCTCTCTCTCTCTCTCTCTCTCTTTCTATCGCGCTCTGTCGCTCACTTTTTCATCCCTCTTCCTTTTTCATCCCTCTTCGTTTGACCTTTCTGTCTCCATCACATTCTCTCTCACATTTGACCTGCCACCCCCCCCCCCCCACACACACACACACAAACAAAAACACACTAACTGTCTCTCTCTTTCATTTACGCTCACTTTCTTATCTTCCTCTCGTTATCTCTCTCTCCCTCCCGCTTTACTTTTACCTTTTTCCTCTCTTTCTTTCTCCCCCTCTCCCTGTCTTTCTCGCTTTTGTCCCTCACCTCTCTCTGGCCTCCATATCACTTTGTTTCTCTCCAATCTTTTCTCCCGTCACCACTCTCTTTCTGTCACTCTCTTTCTCTCTCTCTTTCTCTCTCCTGCCCCCTCCTGTCTCTTTTTATCTACTTTCCTTCACCCTCATCTTTCCTCTACTTCCTCCTTTTTTCCTCTCCTCTGGCTCTCCTCTTTCTGCTCTTGTTCTTGCCATTACCTTTATGATTATCAGTTTTCTTTTTTATTTCTCTATCATGCCATCTCTCCTCCATACTCTTACCGAAATTGTTTCCGACTATCATAGTTTCCCTGTTGGCAGCCTCCTGTGTGTGCG
>JAVQKI010125543.1:0-13489 GCA_036025975.1 Nematalosa erebi
AAGACAAAATAAATCCAAATGAGAATATTCTGGTCAGATTCATACACAAAGAAGACAAATCTTGCTAGGAAAAAAACACTTCATTCCACAGAATGAAGCATGACAAACAAAGAGTAAAAAAATAACAGTAATAATAAAAATGCTTGTAACAGCAACACCATTAACATTAACAGGAACGACAACAACAATGACAACAGTAAACAGTTTTATACTAGTATAATTCAGCAAAAAAATAAATAAAGTAAATAAATATAAAAAGCTGCAACCACCCCATATCATTGTGATCTGAGTCGCAAGTATAAAAAGGAAACCAAATGAAAAGAAAGGTATGGCAAACATATGATATACCGCTTTGTCCTGGTCAGTGCTATCATGGTGACATGGTATTGCAAAGACACCTCTCACTCTATTCAAAAATGCTGGCTACATGGAAGGACGACGAAGAAAATGAGGAGGACGCCTAAAAGACAGCTTTAGCAAGTCTAAAGATTATGGTTATGATCAAGCTAGAGGGAAAACATGGCATCCGAGAGGCTGGAAGTGGCTACAAACAGATTCTAAAGGTTACAAGCACTATGAAGCGTAAAGACATGGAGAGGAGCAGTCCAAGACAGCTGTAAGAGATCTTAATGATGAGTTGATAAGGAACATAGGGGGCTATTTGACCATAGCCAGACTTTGACCATTGGGCTACACCTGGGGCCTTTGCCACCCACTTCATTTTTACTTACATTACACAGAAACACAAAAGTGTTTCCAGACCAAAGTGGTTGGAGCTGTTAAAAAACAGTGAAAAAGCTACTGCTGTGTATATCGCTTTTACATTAGATGCAACTAAAGGTGGTAAAAAAATGTATGGTTCCATCATGTCACCAGCAGAGGTCTTTACCACGTCTGAGCTAATGAGTTTGGAGTCTGGACTAGATCAGGAGCATAACAGCTACTCATGCCCTCCATCTACCACTTCTAGATGAACTGAAAGTAGGGAGATTGGCAGGGAGGTTGTGTCGGAAGACAATCCATTTAGAGATAGCAATAGGGTGAAGCCACAGAATGAAAAGAATTGATAGAGATTGAGATTGATAGAATAGAACGGAAACATTTTTCAAGAGGGATCCAATGACAGCCATCTCTGGATTTATCCATCTGTGTAACTGGTACACAATCATCTTTATATCAAGGAAACAAGGGGTGGGCAGCAAAGAGTTCCTAGTGAACGAGTAGGCAAAATTGTACCAACCCCTGTCTCTGCTGTATGCAGATATCAAAACTTTTCACGTAACAGTTAGTGAAACGAGAAGCCACTGGAAGCACGTGGATGTTGTACTTTAGTATATCTGCTCATATTTTTCAGAAGGTGAAAAATCACAGATTTTACTCAAGGGTTACAAGTACTAACAAAGTCCTTATGCAACTCAATAACTAGCATAAAGACTTCTGTGGCTCAACTTAGTTATATGTGTGGTGCTCTTACGCCTGCCTCTTTGACCACAATGGCAATTTTTTTTGTTTAAACTGTACATCAAAATCAATATGCATCTGTACAAACACCAATATTGCTCATCAGCGTTTTGTCAGTAAATGCAGCTTTTAACACAAGCTGTCATAGGTTGTATGATATCATAGAAATGCATGTACAATCCCTGTGCTCACATTCCAATATTTCTGACTACATAACCTAAACACCGTCCATAGTCTTGTGGTGAGAACTTCTCGGAAATATTTTCAGTTGGGGCTTAGCTAGTATTTCTGCACAATGCCAAGCTCCAGATATCTCTAACTGCCCTCATTTCAGGCAGACATCGAAGTACCCAACGTCTTCTTTGGGACTGAATCAATGTGTTGAGCATTGCTATACAGTCCCTCATTGCTTTTGTGCTTACGGTACATGTTTGTTGAAATTGGCACTTCCAGTGAGCATCAGATCAAAGAGTAGATCGAAGGCTTGCTGTCCTGGCCAATAGGTCTGCTGCTCTTACTGGTGTTCACGTCCACTGGGGCCTTTCTGGCATTAATTAGGAAGTCTTAGTATACAGCCATGTGCCTTTTGATAGAATGAACCATTCTTGAACTCGCTGGGCTTAGGAGAGCAACTTTAGTGCTTTTAGAGTTTCCATGATATGGGACCTAAAGAAGTTTAGTTTTAATGATTAATCTCGATCAGTTTCCAATCAATCATATTCTTCACAGCTTGGATCCAGTGCACCGTGATCATTACAATCCCATGCGTTCCATCACTGAGGTGACTACAAAATGCCTACACACACAGTTAATCGAGTGATAGCTCATAAAACGATTTAAAAAACTGATCATAACAGCCTGTGAGCACAAATTTGGCTTTTTTTGTAGCTGTTGGCAGTCAGATTTTTGATGACTAAACATGACACTACATAGCTTTGTGGCAGATTCACCCACAGTTGATCATTTTAGGAACAAGATGACAAAAACCAAGGCTGTCTATGATGAAAGTGATGTTTTCCAAAACTGTGGAAGGTGCATTGCTGTCCAAAAGGATGTAAGGGTTTGTAAGTTTTTTTTCTTTACTGCAGCTATGACATCTTGTCTGTTTGGGTATCGTCTGCATGTATATTCATTTGTTTGTGTGTGTCTGTTTGCATGTGTAGGTGTTTTTCTGTTTGCAATGCTAGTGCTTGTGTAGGCTAAAGTTAGGAAACATGGGAGTTATAGCATCTGTGTGTGTGTGTGTGTGTGTGTGTGTGTGTGTGTTTGTTTTCTGTCCATCTGGCCACCTGAGGAGTGAGCAATTTCGGGTTGCGTTCTTAATTTTTGTGGGGAGTTTCAGTGTCAGCGTCAACATCAGCTTAGCAGTCCTGCAGAGAGTAGGCATTTGTTTGTGTGTGTGTGTGTGTGTGTGTGTGTCTGTGTCTGTGTAGGTGTAACCCACACAGAGGTCCACAGTGTTGTGGGCGATTATCAAGGGGGAGGAGCGGGAAATTCACCCACCCACAGTCACCTCAGGGGGCATGAGTTGACATTGTGGAGGACTGAGACTACTCACTCCACAAAGACCTCTGCCACCTTCTCTTCTGTCTTGTTCCCCTAAGAGAGATAAGTTAGCTGACCTGGAATCAGTCCATCGACTCATGTTTTCCATTTGAACTCACAAGGCTGGGACATATTTTACATGGAGATGACTTTCACTTGGCTTCAGTGTGAAGGAAAAAGGGCATGAGATGCTGCAAAAGCGAACAAAGCCTGCAGCACACAGGGGACCTGCTGAATGTCATGCACATTTTGGTCGAGTGAACACTGTGGATTACTACAAGATGCAGAACTCGACTTGGACTGATCAGCCATGCATGAGACAATATGAAAGCTAAGGCAAAATTCTAGTGATCTGAACTTTGAACTTTGACCAAAGTTGTGAGCACTGAGTCCAGTGAGAGTTTACTAATGAAAGTATGTCCCAGCCTTCCCAAGTAAAATTCTGTCAAAAGTGGTAAGTGGCAGAGCCTATTACTCTCCGTCCATTCAGTCATTCATTCATCTCTATAATCCCTTGGATGTTTGCCGCACAAAGCTGAGCTGGGATCAGTCATGACCTCCATCCCCCTCTCCTTGAATTCTCACAGTAGCAGGCCAGGACTGATCTAAAAACAGCCTAGCAAAGCAGCTCCGGGAGAGCACAGGAGGTGTGAGGTGGGGTGGGGGGAGGGTAGCCATTTAGCTCTTAGCCCTGGCTGCCACAGGACGAGAGGCTGTCGTAGAGAGAGTCACTCAGTGACTCAGGCGTCTCCAGAGCCTGTGGCCGGCTTGGGGACAGGATGTCATCTGGGCGCTCCTTGACCAGCTCCAGGCCGCCCTCCTTGCCCACTTCTGGCCCGCCCGGGATGCGGCTTTTCCCCCTTCGGCTCAGCCCCATCTGGGGGGCCACTGGGACACCACTGGGATCAACCTCTCTGGGCCCCTGGGGCAGGCCCTGCTTCTGAAACACAACAAGCAGACTAATCAAGTAGTGGCTAATGCATTCTTAATATAAGTTACATCAAAGATCATTGAATACTGACCAAGCTAGAGCAACATAATACGTTATAGTGGGGGCGAACGTGAATAGTTCCGGTCTGCATGAGTGGATACGTCACAATGTAAACTTTTCAATGATCTTTTGTATCAGCGTATAAGTCTGCATAAAGGGGGATTTTCCCCCCTCCCCCTTGCGAAAATAGAACACTTAACTTAACGAGCGTTTGCGCCTATTGCTCCGCTTTTACTTTCTCTGGTTATATGCATGCAAGATGTAGGTTTCAGTGAACAGCATGTACAGTTCATGTCCAGTCTGGGTAAAATTCTTTTACATCACACAAATCACTTTCTCTAGTATAAGGTACAAAAATAACAAATACTGAAGGTTTTAGATACCAGCAGTGTATCAAAACCTATATACGCGTACATAGTTCTATAGTTATAAACACACACACACACACACACACAGTCATATATAGTATGTTTACAATGACTTTTAGTGAAGGTCTGTTCAAAGAAAGGCCTTGGGAATGGCAGGAATCCTGGTATGACGGAACCACTGCCACTGAACCAACCACCACCTCTCATCTTACCCTGACCCCCCCTTCCCAACGCACCACCTTTGTGCAATGTACAAAAATGAGCAGAACTAGAGATGGAGAAAAAGCAGAGCTGACAGGCTTGAAAGAGTAGTCCATGGATACAGCGCTTTTTCTTTTCTGCATCATTTCCATGGCAACACCTGTTCTGGCTTCTCGGGAAATTGGTCGTGTTGATAATGAGTATCACCTCTAGCTATATGCTCTCTCTCTCTCTCTCTCTCTCTCTCTCTCTCTCTCTCTCTCCCTCCCATCCTTCTCCCACCTGCATTCTCCCATCTTCTGCTCGCTTAGTCACAAGTGCGAGTGCCCCACACAGGGAAAAAGTGTGACTAGATAAGTGATGCTCGAGGAGGAGGTTACTACCACGCAGACACAATGCGAATGATGCATGCTGATGACTTCATTTGATGTGCTAGTCTGTGGATGAATGCACATCTCAGAATATCTCCAAGTGGGCTCAGGGCAGGCTGTGATTGGTTTGTGCAGAACATGTCTGGGGAAATGCATGTGCGTATAGATTTGTTTGCGTGTGCATGTGTGTGTGTGTGTGTGTCAACAGGCACATCGCACATTCCCTTGTGTGTGAACTTGAAAGAATTCTCATTCACACCTATTCATACTCACACGTACTGTATGTGTTTGAATACGTACACACAATGTAACCCTTTACATGTTCAGGGAAAAATCAATACACATAGTGTGGCTGTTTTTTCCTCCAGTTTCATTCCTAACCTCCCACATAAAAACTGACAGAAAAATTACTTCTGATTCATCCTTGCCTCCTCCCAGAAGGTATAGACAGAGACCAATTTCACTCCGTGGATGATTGAGGTGATGTGCCCTTTAAATTCTTTTCATATTATTTATGTCAAAAAAGGCCTTTTATTCTAAGATGTAACGACTGATTGAATGAACATGATGAGTATCTCACCAAAGACAGGTGAAGGTACAGTAGAAGAGTAAAGAACCCAGATACCTTGCCCTGACCACTGATTAAGCTGAAAGCATAGTGTACCTCTGTGAGTCTGATATGCATAGTATGCATCCACACAGACTCACTGACAGAGCATGTCCATGCATGTTTTCCATCACTGGCTCAGTGTCAAGAGAAAACAGACAATTCATGCTATTTATTCTTCTTGCTTTATAATCTCAAGCAAAACTACTATGTCAATGTCATTACAATGTCATTTTTTCTCTAGTGTGTTTGTGTGCCATCCTTCAAGGTTCAGTCCAGTCCAGTCAGTTTCATTTATCAGATTGTGTGAAAAGCAGTGAAAGAGCAGAGAAAATTATGTTTATGAAAATGAGTGCTGTAGATTCACATGATGATTCACAGAGGTATATTTCACACTCTGACTGGGTGGATCCTTGGTGCCCCTACAAAACTACGCTTTGTAATAATAGAGCTAGGTATAAATAAATACTGAATATCCAAAGTGCTAACAGCCTTTGCAGGACAGACTGAGTAGTATGGAATTGTCAAACTTGTGTCTTGCGGGAGGCTAAATGAGTCAACTCTCTGTTGAAATGGCTGGCAACATCAAAGCGCTGGACTTGGTGCCAAAGGACTACGAGCACCGAAAAGCAATCTGCACTCACTGTAATCTTAGTCACCAGATGAAAGCGTCAATGAACTGACTAATTTCAAGGTGGGATGGATGACCTACTCTTCGTGATGGTGTTCCTTGCCCAGATGGCTCCAAATCTCCTTGGACACCGATGTAGACGTCTGTAGGACCAGCGGATCCCTTCAGGTTGGGGAAAGTCCAGTTCTTCGATGGGGGGTTTTGTACATGGGCCCCATAGGCATCAATGTCTATAAAATGAGTAACAGAGTTTATATGAGTAACAGAGTCATACTGGCCAGTCTGTTGTTATGGGCTAACAAAATTACTCATGGCTTTCAAACAGATTAATTTCTAGGATAATATGAGATAATTAGGGCAAAACCTTCATATGAGATAATTAGGACAAAACCTATTTCGCTGTTTAATTATGAGTCTGACCGAGTAAGTTCTGAAAAAATTAGTGTTAACTGCGTATAGAGTGCTCCTGCTGTAATATTTTTTCATATTTTTTCGCTGCAGATAAAACACAGAAAAGAAATCCAAAATCAGATAAATGTGTGGATAAGTGGAGAAATCTATCAGCTAAATTAAAACATGGGAAAGTAAACTCTGTAATGCATTTTGTACAATTAAGTCAATCAGACAATAGGCTGAAAGGCATATACAGTTAGTTGCATGCAATTTGGATGTTTGACAACATAGTGTTATGACAGCACCACTAAGTGCAACGTCCGTTTCTTTGGTCATGATATGACATGTTTAGCACAATAATGAGAACTGCAGATCTTCATCAGCGATTACCTTCATGGATGGTGCTGGAGAGATGCATGCTGGGACCTTTTCCCTCGAGACCCCCGCCATAGAGCGCAGAGGGGTTCACCTCCTCCAGGGATGACAGCTCTCTCTCCAGAGTACGAGCCTTTCGAGGAACCTTCATTAAGGGCCCGTGTTTCCCTTGGGAGGCAGAAAACCCTTGCTCCCCATGAGGCTTTGTTTTCGGGATGCTTTTGCCTGCTGCACTGCTAGCATAGTCAGGCAGGGGGAATGTTCCAATGCCACTGTCCAGCGTACGCATGGAGGCTCCAGAACCTGTTAGCGAAATGACAAGTGGAAAATGTGACTACTGTTGACAAAAACAAAATAATGGCAAAACAAAAAATGACAGTGTTGGAAAGCTGTAGAGTTTAAATGATGAAACTTTAAGAAGCTGCTTTCAATAACTGGAACCAAATAAATTAATCCACAGACGTTTTTCATGTGAAGATATACATGGTTTAGATGCACCGTTTTCGAAAATTAAAAAATTTGCAAATGATAAGCCCAGTTTCTATCTCATTCAACAACCTAGATTTGCCTTACCTCGCAAGACAGCTATATATTCATGAATAATCTGATATTCTTAGTTGCAATTCAGTCCTCCTTATGTAAGCTGTCTGAGTATACTAGAACTTTAAGAGTTACATTCAATTTGTAAAACAACCAGACAACTTCCATATATTCGCCGGGGAGTGGGTCCAGGAAGGAATTAGGTGAAATGTCCCCCCTGGTAGAAATTAATGCAGAGCCAACAATCACCCAAGTATGGTCTCATTCACTCTCTCAGGTAGAGCTACAGACCTGGAGGGATCAGATCCATCAGATGCAGACGCAATTACAATTCGTGTCAAAACTTAACAAGAGATGGTGGCCGTGATGTGTTCTTAGCCGAGGGGCACAGGGTTATGAGCTGCGGACACAGCAGCCAAGCTAGCTGGAAGAGGCCAACAGGGCCACTTTATTAGGTTGAGCTGAGGAGATTGAGTAGTGAGTGAAGGAATGTGATACCTGTGAAGTGCTGGGAGCTCATGGATTCTGCCAGGTTCTCGTCGGATATCACCTCATCACGACCTACCATGTCTGGCCCCTTAAAATGACCAAGAGGAAACAAACAAGCAAAAAGTTTTCAGAGCCTAGTCAATCCATTTTACGTAGCTAATCATACAGAAACTCATCAATCATCGTTATCAGACTGACTCACAAACTATAAGTGCTGTGACAACTTGAACACAAAAATGTAACATTAATAAATTATAGGCATACTACTGATAATTACATCATTTAGCCTAAACTATTACTAACTATTAATTAAATCCAAGAGTGCTCTTACCTTGTCCATTTCATCCCTACTTTTTGTGTGGCTCATGCCATTCCTCTGGTGAAGAAATGTAGGTTGGGATCTTTTGGAGTCAAAGGATAGGCGTCTGTGAGCCATGCCAAAGCTGGTGGCTCCTTTGTCATCCACCCTGTTAACAAAATCATGTTACTTTTACCCCATATATATATATATATATATTTACACACACACACACACACACACACACACACACACACACACACACACACACACACACATATATACAGTGCGTGTATAGACTGGGATGTATACATTCATTTATATACATCTTTTGCCACTTCAAAAGTTTAAATTATTTCAACTCTATTTGTCACAACTTATTTCAACTTGTTGTTAGTCACTTACAGTCTGAACAGGGCTTTCTGTTTTCTATTGCACAACCTTGAACAATACAGTTCATTTTGTCATGAACAACTGTCACATGTACTATGCAGAAATACTGTAGAATAGAAAGCCTTTAAAATACCAACCTCTTCCATGATAATGAAGCAACTCAAAATTTTAAATTGAAATTTTATTCATACTATAGTGACAAAAAAAGAATGTTGCTTATTTTTCCTTCTCATGGTCCATGGCTCTAAAGCCCTGAGTGAGTCATATTGTAAGAACTCCACCCCCTCACCTGTTTAACAACTGCTGCATGAAGTTGTCAGCGGTCACTCCGCGGTACATGAGGGAGAGCTGTCCCTGTGTTGGGTCCATTACCACCTCGCATGAATGTCCTCTGCCAGTGCGATCCAGTGGCATTCCAACGCCCACTCCGTTCACGTAGGCCCTCTCCTCCTCAAGAGCCTTCCTGAGGTCTTCTGCTTTTTCCATTAACTTGGAGATGTTCAGGCTCTCCACCACCTTCCTTGGGCCGGCCTTGGAGTCCTTGTTGGCAGCTGAGGAGACGGAGGATGATGAAGATGACATGTTAAGCCTGAGCTTGGACATCTCCGGCTTGCGGCTGAGGGCAGGCAGCTTGCTCTTTTTCAGGCCAAACCAGCTGGCAATGCCGTTTGAAGTCTTCTGTTTGGTCTCAACTGCCTGGCTACGATCCTGCTCCTGGAGCTTGAGCACATTCTCCTCAATCCCGCGCATAACCTTCTGCTCGATGGCCGACTGAAGGCCCGATGCAGCCGCCAGAGGCTTCTTCTCCTCCAATGACTGTGTGCTGGCAGATGTTTCGACCGATGGCCTGGGAGGAGGAGGAGGTGGGAAGCTCTCTGCATGGACAAACTTCTTCTTGCTGGCGGTGAGCTTGGACTTGTCATCCGGTCGGGCAGGGTGTTTCTGAGCCTGGCCCCGGTCATCATAAGCAGGCTTCATGCCTCGAGGGTAGGAGGATGCCTGGCCAGTTTTTGAGGGTGACTTGGATGGCACCTTGGTTGGACTGCTATGGGGACTTGGTGAAGTCTTGCTGTGGTGATTTGGTGGAACTTGGCATTTTCCATAGCTACGCATCACAACAGGGGGCTCGGTGGAGGATGACATTCCCATTTTTATCTTTGGGCCTTCTGATTTGGCAACATATACCCTTGGCGTGAAAGTTTCCAGTTCTCCTTTGCTGGCAGATCCTGTTGCTACTGCTGACTTAGGACTTGCTTCATGGCATGTACTAGGATACTTGGTGTAGCCACCTAAGCTAGTCTTGGGGTAAGGTTTTCCATCCAAAGAATCGGTATACTTTGGATGTCTATGCTCAGGTACATTGCGGTCACCTTGTCGCTCAGCAGTTTTGCTGCGTTCGTTATTGCCAGTGGTAGAAGATGCAGGTGCCCTACTCACAACGCACTGTGCTTCTTTCTTGTCCATGGGCTGGTGCAGATCCTCGTTGCTTTTCAGCTTCCCGAGAGCAGCAAGGCGCTCTTTGAAAGGATGATGGCTGGTCTCGTTTTGGGGTTTGGCAGAGACCGTTCTTTTGGGCAGTGATGGGGGCTGCTCTCCTTTCCTGGAGCCCGTTGTTATCTGAACGGACTGGGCAGCCTCAGCAGCCTGTGGCTGAGCAGCTTCAGGTGCTATTCTCTCCTGTGATCTGTCCTTCATACTTGAGTAAGTGGAGACTCGCTGGGCCTTGCTGGAGGCCGAGGAGGAGGAGGCAGGCAGGCTATAGTGTTGATGGGGTTTGTGCCATACGGGACTCTCTGTGTCAGTCTCCTCCTCATCTGAGGAGTCTGAGGGGGAGTCGCCGGTGCCCCCGGATGAATCTGAAGTTTTGGATGGAGGACTAAGCAACTTGTCATCACATGTGTTCCTCTGCTGTTTCTCTGTGGTGCCTGAATCTCGTTCGGAGTAGGGAATGAACTGTGGCAAACCATTTGATGCAGCCAGCTCTGACACATTCTCATAGTGGGGTACCTTCTGTGAGTTCCTCTGGGATTGACTTGAAGGATGGGGTGCCCCTTTAGAGACACGGCTGGGCTTGGGCGCTGAGTGGCTGCTGTAGCTTACCTCCTTCACAGGGACAGAGGAACAAAGGTTATCATCGGGCTTTGGGGGCGACGTGGGTGCCGAGTGCGTGCCAGGGTAGGTGTCCGTTTTGGGAGAGGACGTTGATGAGGACACCTTCTCCCTCTCAGTGGTGGTGGCTTTGCGGGACATAACAGGCGAGTGGTAGACCTCGTAGTTGTTGTTCCTGCAGGGTATCTTGGAGCTACGGGTGAGCTGGGGACTGAGGCGTAAGGCTTGAGCAGTCTGAGGTCGCTCCCCGATCGCAGGGATCTTGAGGAACTTGAGCAGCCGCGATGGGGAGGAGATCGGGGAGGGCTTAGCCTCACTAAGGCATGAGGGTGGGGAGGTGGGGCTGAGTGCAAATTTGCTTTTCCCAGAGGATTGCTGCTGTTGCTGCGGTGTGGCCAAACTGTTCTTCTCTGGCACTGGAGCTGGGGAATAAGAGTCCACGGCCACCTTCTTGGATACAGATGTTTCATTGGAGGAGAAGTAGACCCCATTGCAGACCTTCTCACTGTCCTCACATGCTTCGTCTCCCCCAGTAGCATCAGTGTCCACAACCAGGTAGCAGCACTCCTGTTCGCCTCTGCCGCTCATGTGACTTTGATCTTGGCTCTGAGTCAATGGTGGTGCTTCAACATGCTTTCCATCCTCACTTTGGAGGGCACTGTCAGAACTTCTGGACAGGGATTTCCGGAGTGACAACTTCTCCGCTGTTTTGTCCTTGTGGTGCTGAAGACTCCTGCCCTCATCTAATGGCTCCTGACTCTGATCTGACGCCTCTGACTCAGACCCACCTGTCGCTCTGCTCTCTGTCCGTGTGCTGTGGGTGTAGGGATGGCTTGTGCTTTCCAGGGACGGAATGCCTGTGTGCAGATCTGCAGTACCTGCTGTTGCCCCCTGCTGGTGACTTTCCACCCACACCTGCCCGCCGATGCCCTCCTCTCGAACTGACAGAGAGATGGAGGTGACGGCAGCAGCAGCGAAAGAACTGCCATGGCCTGGCGTCCCTTTTAGTAGGCTATCCAGGCTACTTTTCTGCGTGAGGAGCCGGCAGGATGGGCAACCCCCGTGCCCTCGGCCACGGTCGTCCTGTAGCACCCCATCACCACTGGCATATTCATGGATGTCAGAGTCCGAGCTGGAGTGCCTGCAGTGAGGAGCGCGTGAGATGGAGGGCCCCGGGAAGTCTCCCGGAAACAGAGGCTGTCCCACGTCATGGTAGGACGAGAGGCAGGACGATGGGTGGAACTTCAGCGGATCAGACTCCTCCAGCTTGCGGAGGACTTCCAGGATGTGTGCTTTCTTCTTAAAGAATGGAGACAGGGCATCCATGGAGGTGGCTGGACCTCGAGCTTGGCTTGGGGTACCATTCTGTGTGCGATCACCAGTGTTCTGCATGAGTTAAAAAAGACAGACATATTAGAAACATGTAGAAATACTTTTTATGAGATTCTTGGACAGCTGTCTGTCGCCAGAAAAGGCAACATTACATGATTACATAATGAAATACATAAAATAAAAGTTATTCAACAATATGGTGCATGAAATTACCTCGCTGTAAAGAGCTTAACAAGGATTTTTGCCTTGTGACTTTTGTCTCAAAAGGTTTTATGAGTTCAGGCAGGTTGTCTGACTTGGGTAGGTGGACAGCATTTTGTAGGAGGCAGGGCTACCGCATGGTGTTGGAATGAGAATGATAAAGACATCCAAAGCTTGCAGATAACTAATCCTCAGCCCAGCACTCAGGCAAACTCACTGGTGATTAATAAAGAGGCATTCTGAGGGTGACCCCTTCCTCCACACATGAGGAAGTAAATGAAAGGGGGCGGGGGTGGGGAGGACAGGAGTGAACCGTGCTGAGTTACTTTGGTTTCACATGGTTGGTCCATCCTGAGGAAGCGGCTTTATCTTTATTTAAAGAACCAATTAATTTTGCAAAATACACACCCACACGCAAATGCACACACACACACAGGCCCTCTTGTCTCGCCCTCCTCCCACCCTCCAAGGCTGAGGAAGCCAATATCTTAAATAAAAGCCATCGCTGGCTTGCGAGCCCACGGGGGATTACTGCATTAAGACAGATGGCTGGGGAAACAGTGGAGTTAAGGGGGACAGTACAAACAATGATGCAGAGCTTCTGTAGCTCTGCCTCAGCCCCATAGCCTCAAGGAAACAGCTTGTCAACGTGACAAATCAATTTTGGGTGCTCGATGTCTCAGCTGAAGAGGTCATAACAAAATTCATGGTTTGAGCTGCTGCGATGATGATTTGTCCAGCTGACTACAACATGGGGTCCCAGATGTGTCACATTTGAGAGCTGTAGGTTTGCACTCAAGGTCCTTGTATTTGTGCCATAAGTTTTGTACTTTGTGCATGTGCTGCAAAGCTTATGAGAGGGCACAGCTAAGTGTCCATTTTTAATGGTGCATTTGATGTACCTTCTTCCATTAGATGTTCCTTCTTCTTCTTGGAGTTTTAAGAGTTTTACTCTAACAATATCCAATCCTATTGCTTATTCATGCATTCATGACACATTCATACCCAACCTTAAATGTTCACCATAAATGTTCAAGCCGGAATGATGATACTTCGACTCAAAGTGATTGCGAGGTACCTCACAACTTACACAGAATGTGACATTTGAAATACACCTCGGAAGATATTCATGAAGTATTTACAAAAGGAGGATGGGATCATATAGTTAATGATTTTAATATGGA
>JAVQKI010125579.1:0-10365 GCA_036025975.1 Nematalosa erebi
TTATAAAATATATTTTGGCATATATCTTTTTTCCTTTTGTGTTTGTGTAACAAACGCTACTTTAGCTTTAGTTGAACACCAATGTTTATTTTTTTAACTCTTGCAACAAAACATTAAAGGGATTGTCACATAACAACAGGTTATTAAAAATGATAAGAGTAAACCCTATACAGAGTTTCACATAGCAAGACGTAGTGACGACCCCTTCTATCCTAGCCCCATAGTCAAAATTCCAAAAAAGTACAAGACCAGAGCACAAGGTTCTAGCAAACTGCGCTCCACTGGCTACAATCAAGAATGGGCACAGGAGATTTCAAAAACAATGAGTCCGTTTTCTTTTTTTGTTTGTTTTGTTCTATATTTATATATATATTTATATATGTATATTTCTTCGTTAAGGTTGGAGAGATCCGTCTTCATATTTCAGTCCTCCCGGGGAACTCGGGCAGCTGATACAGTGGAAGTCCATTAAGCTCCATCAGTGATATAAAATAAATACTGTAAAGATCTCACAGTTACTGATACTGAAATGTCTTTAGGGAAAAGGGCGGGGTGGGGGGGGTGTCTTATCGGACAAATGAGAAAGTCAGAGGGAAAAAAAAAATAATGAAATGAGATAGGCAAGGGGAGTATATGGTTTTTTTTTTCTTTCTCATCTTAACCATGGAGCGGAGCAGAATGGCGTCCGTATTTCTGCGCTGAGTCTGTACCCCCGTCCCCGTCTCTCAGAATCTCCAGCTGTTGTGTCCCAACACAAAGTTCTCTCTCCAGAACAAGAAGCGAAGAAGAGTGAGTTTGGCAGCCGAAGCAAAACTGCGTACCAAAAAGGCATTATCAGAAACGAATACTTCAAAGTCTTTAAAAGGCATGACTGTGCTTAAAGCAGTCAAAAGACAGTATCCCACCACGTGAGTCCTTTCAGAGTCACTTCCATGGCCGACGTAGAAGTAAGCAAAGGGCAGGGGACATGATACACAGTACACAATAAGCCCTCTATCTGTTCACCACCAAGCCGTGTTTCAAAATAAAACACACAAAAAAAGGAGTAATAAAAATAAAATAATCACAAGTAGCTACTGCCATTACTAGGAAGCCACAACGACGGCCCTTGAAGCATTCAGACACACGTTCAGTTCTGCACGTCTTCCCACTGTTCTGTTTCTCTCTCTCTCTCTCTTCCTCTTTTTCTCCTCTCTCTCTCTCTCCCCTTCTTCTTCGCCACCCTGGTTCATCTGCATTGACGCTTCAGGAAATGCCTTGCTGCAGACGTGTGTCCTCCTGTTTACCTCCAGATCAGTTTATTTTTTTCTCCTCCGAGTTCTCTCGCTTCTATGCACACCACACACACACACACACACACACACACACACACACACAGACACACGCACGCGTGTGCACACGAGCACACAGGCAGTCTCTGGCTCACACCCACACTCAGTCAGTCACTCGCTCATCTACACACACTCGTGTGTGTGTGGCAGCAGCTGTGGCAAAGACAGCAGTGGCGGTGCAGGGAGAGAGGCCGGGCACTGTCCGAGGAGGAGGAGGACGAGGAGGAAGAGGAGGAAGAGGAGGAGGTGGTGAAGGAGGAGGAGATGGTGGAGGAGGAAGAGGAGGAAGAGAGCGGCTAGGGGCAACAGCAGCAGCAGCTAGAGCGGCATTTAGCTCCACGGGGTTAGAGCACGATGTCCTTGAGGCGCTTGCTGCCGGGGGACTCCTTGTCGCGGCCGTCCTGCAGGAGAGTGTTGATCTCCCGCACGGCCGGCTCACTGTCCTTGCCCTCGGGCTGCCGCAGCAGGCTGTGGTTGGCGATGCGCTCGGCGTCGCGGCACTTGAGCGTGCCGTAGCCCGGCTGCGACTGCGGCTGCGCCTTGGCCACAGGGCTCTTGAGGTGGACGGGGGACGTGATGGGGCTGATGGCCTCGCGCCCGTTGCCGGCCTCGCGTATGGGGGCGCCGCCGTTGGCCTTGGGGCTGCACACCTGCTGCGGCGTCGGCTCGCCGCCACCGCCCACCACCCCGGCGCAGCGCTTGCCCTTCAGATCGCCGCGCTCGGCCTCGTCCGAGCCGTCCTTCCCGAAGGTGGCAAAAGTCCTTTTGGCCGTGCCGCAGGTCTCGTAGTGGGGCACCTCCATGGTGGGCGCCTCGATGGCGATGACGTTGCGCCCGTGCTCCGGGGACTTGACGCGAGCCGGGATGGGCATCCGAGGCATCCAGCAGCGGTCCGAGTGCCCGAGGATGCGGCATTCGTCCTGGCAGTGGAAGCCTTCAGAAGGATCTGCAGAGAGATAGATAGAGAAAGAGCACGAGAGAGAGAGAGAGAGAGAGAGAGAGAGAGAGAAAGAGAGAGCGAGAGAGAGAGAAAGAGATGGGAAGAAGAAGGAGGAGGGAGGCTGTTAAATTTGCCTTTCTAAACTGGCCCGATTCCTCAGCTTAGGCTCATTTGCGCTCTCTTTTCATGGGTTTCACCATGGTTTGTTACGGCGCTTTCATCTCCCTCGTACATGTCAGTGCTGTACGCTGGGGTAAAAAAGCCAAAGACTGTGCCAACATGCTTTATCCAACCCCCCAACACACACACACACACACACACACACACACACACACACACACACACTACACCCCATCATCAACTCCTCCAACCCATCCAATCACCCCCCACTTCTTGCAAACTTCCATTTTCCCCTTTCATGTGTGACAGTCCTGCCTCCCCACAGTTTTCTTTGACTTGGTGCAGAGGCGCTGGTCGGAAGCACTTCTGTAATAGCAATTTAAGGGGGTGGGGGGGTAGGGGACTGTCCATTTCAAACTCATGCATACTTGGGTTTATGGGCAAGGCAAGATGAAGGGCTAGTTTAAACAGAGCAGTCAGCTAAAGCGGGCAGGCTAAGACACGAGAAAAGCCCTTGTGTTGTCAACGGCTTTGTCAGAATCTGACTGCTATAAATATGTAATGATATTTTAAAGCTTTGGTGCCGTGTTAAAATATATATATATACGTGTGTGTGTGTGTGCGTGCATGTGTGTGTGTGTGTGTGTCTAAGCCTGTGTTATTGGCGTGAAATGCTTTGTTGTTGTTGGAGGGAAGTCCTTTTAAGACAATTGTTTTGAATCACCACACAGAAGCTGATCTTTCCCTTTCTCTTTCAGTTTCGCTCAAGATGATGAGGCTCTCATCGTGGTTTTTTTTTTTTTTTTTCATTTTCCAATTTTCAAAAGCATTTTTCACTTTTTTCATTATTATTTTTTTTTGTTCCTGCCAGTCGGCCAGAGTTGCTCTTTCAAGCCGGCACTTTTGAATCCATACATATTTCATTTTTGGCCATCTGGACAGATAACTCACCAAGTGTGCTCTGGATGCACAAATGCTTCTCAAATACCAACAAACAACGTTTGGTGGTTTAGCCACTCTCTGAGGAAGGACCTCTCTCTCTCTCTCTCTCTCTCTCTCTTTCTCTCTCTCTATCTCTCTCTTGCAAAAGAGCACATGGCGTTTCATCCCAGCATATTGCACAGATATGGAAGCACTCACAGCTAAACTGTTTCAAGACAAAGTCCTGCCTACAATTACTATGCCCTAGAGAGAATAATAATAATAATAAAAAAAAAAAACGCTTAGCTACATAAAAAGGATGCTTGTTTATCACAGATGCCCACGCACCACGCAATTGCCTTGTGAGACTCATTTTTCCCACCCTGACCCTGCGGACAGGTTTGTGATGCTGCCACGGTGTGATGGACGTCGAAGGTCACCAGACAAGACGGTGAAGAGGATTTCCATTGACCACTTCCGCCCCGTTTCAAGCTGGCGTCCAGCATCCCTAGGCCTGACAGATTGGCCAATTAAAATCACTAATTATCTGTTTTTCGCTCCTTTTTCACTCTGTGAACTCCGAGAGGGCACCCTGGCTTTGGGCTCGGGATCAATATTTAAAGATTGGAGGCACATTCCAGCGACAGCCCTGCCCGAGCTGTCTTCTTTAAAGCGTGATCTGGGGAGATTGACGGATGGGCGGCTGAAGTTGATGTGGTGGGGTGGGTGCGGATTGGGAAGGTGGGGGGGTGGATGGGGGAGGAGTGAGGCTATTTTCGCTTCGCTATGGCAGATGCAGGGGTGTGAGAGCCTCTCTCTCAGCCACAGGGAAGCAGGGTCAGCAGCAGCAGTGGCATTGGGAGGCGACAGCCTGTGCTTGACAGACGTCAATTTCCCATCATGGGATCCTTCAGCTTGGAGAAATATGACTTAAGCCATACATATGTGCTTTCAGTGTGTGCTTTTGCGTAAAAATAGGCATGGTGGAAGAATGAATCAGGGAAAGGAAGGATTATACCCCGTCAAACACACACACACACACACACACAGTCACAAAGATAGCTGATAACACACTTGCTTGCCCATGCACCAGGGAGAATAGAGTAAAATTAAAATGGAATGGAAAACTAAAGCCCTAGATCGACTGCGGTGGCTGAAGTGGCTAAAATCTAGCCCGTAATTACCAGCCCTCAGAGCACACACAAGTCCACATCTTGAAAGGGCTTTTCTTTACCAAAAGTCAATGTTATCACCATGGCAACAAGAGTGAGCCTTACCATTGTCCCTATACAACATGGCAGAGGCTGGCTAGCGCACCTGCCATAGCGCAGTTTTGTTCTCAGAGAATTCCAATATCAGAATGAAACGACCAAACCAACCCTCTACACACACACACACACAGAGACACATACAGTATACACACCCACACCCACGCACGCACTCACACCAAACCCCGCTGGCCACGTTCACACACTTACAGTGGAGGACGACGCTGCATCCTGGGCACCAATAATGCAGCCCTAAACATATTCAAATCATATTTTTTCTCCAAGCGTCGTGAATGGTCTGAATACAGATAGGCATTTACAAAACTCTCTCTCTCTCTCTCTCTCTTCATACAGAGGGACACACAAATGCACTGAATATGTTTTTTTTTCTTTCCCTTCTTTTTTTTCCCCTCCTCTTTCAGGGTCTCCCGGGGAGCTATTCTATCATAAATTGCATCGTTCTGAAAAGCAGAACGCCATCAACGGTACAGTTCTCACTTCCTGCTCGTGCACCATCCACACAGCTCACAGATGTTTCACTCAAAGGTCCCCAGCAACTATACAACAAATTGAAACGAATAAAAAAAAAAGAGGGAAATGGGAAGGGGGAATACAAGAAGGACAAAAAATAAAACTCTTTTCCGTCTTTTTCGGGGAAGTGGGAAAAAGCCTGATGGCTGACATTCACTGCGACGGATTTGATGTTATTTTCCCCCTTTTTTCTAACGATCCAACTGGAAACTGGGGCCTAGCGACGGCATCCCTGCCGAGAATGACTGCTGAAAGTCATCAGGAAAATAAGCTTGCCAATCAGTTCCAAGAAAAGACTTAAAATACAGCACTGAGCAGTTTTATCAGTGGGAACATTTCCTATCTTGGATTAAATACCTATTAATTACACAGCACTACATCAGCAGGTGGTGATGATGGCTGCCGAGCTTCTTTTTTTTTGTCTCTCTCCATTGCGCCAGATTCAGAAAGTGAAGTAAAGTTTAATGGTGTAAAAAGAAAGTGGGAGCATCACACAGTCCCTGGGTTCTGCTGACAAATCGGAAATGTTGAGGGAGGAGGCTGGTGAGTGGCTGGTGGTTTGGGGAGGGGGGAGGGGGGTGGTTGGTTAATTCAGAATTTGTGAGGATGAAAGAATGGGAAGACATTGGGGAACGCTTTAAATATGTATGCCCAGATAGGCGTGCCTTTGCGTGGCTTCCGTGGTGCCGAGGAATAATAAATATTGCCACTTCAAATGCCGGTAGCTGAATCCTCCTGACAGCTCTCACTGTGGTCTTCGCTTGTAGTTACCTGGAATAATACCACACAGAGTTCTGCTCTAGAGGGAGAAAAGCAGCATTCAGGTATTCACCTGATTTGAGTCTTTCTTTCATTTCCGCTCTCATGCAACTGGTTTGAAATAAGACCCAGAGTAAGGCATACATGTACTTCTTTCTTCATCAACAAAACTGCAGGGGGTCAAGGCTGTGGTAGGGAAAGGGAAGGGGAGGTGAATGAAAAAGAAATGATGCGGGTTCTAAGGAACAACTGACACTGATATACACACATCCTCGTCGTATTGTGTAGCCTCTCGAGTCATTAAATAGCTGTGTATGTACACCTGTACATGGTGTTTGTTGTCCTAAATGTGTTTAAATGGAACAAATCAGTGAAAGGCTGGACCTACAACACTCCCTTCCCCACCCCCAACCTCCTACCAAACAGAGAAAAAAGAATAGCTGTTCATTTGAACAGGGAAAAAAATAAATAAATAAAACGAGATGATTCCAAAACTCTCTGAGCATTTGCCAGTTCCTCTCATCCCATTTGGCAGCCAGGGTGCTCCTGCTTGGAAAACAGACTATGTTTGTGCCTCCAGGAAAAAAAAAATAAAAATAAAAAAACCCAAAGACAAACCTCCAGGTTCACCATGGTGATGTAATCCTATAGAGCGAAGGCGCGCTGTGAAGTCTTATGCTGGTTAGCATATGAGCGTTAGCGCTAGCTCTCTGAGAGAGCCAGGGAAGAGCCTTTCATGTGGGTCTGTGGACTGAGTACTAAAATGTCTCCACAGCGTGGCTGATTTGACAAGCTTTTACAGGACCTGGAAATCACTGGAGCCTTGCAGTTGTTGATAAGTGCTTACAAATTTGTGCTTAAAAAAAAAATTTGAAAAAGAGTCTGCTTTACATAATAGGAATTATGCTGTTACACTGCTCTACATCCATAAGCTGGGCAGCTATACTTTCATCCTGTATGCACGACCGTGCTTACACTTTGACCTGAACCTTGGATAGCAATTATATGATACATGGCTGTGGCAAATGCATTCAAATAAGAGTGGGCACATGCTAACGCATAAATTCCGCTCATATTGCCAGCTACTGTTCAGAAAAAGCAAAGCTTTTAAGGATCACCTCATTTTCTAATTATATCTCGCTGTTGCAGACCCTCAGAAACATAATGGCGAATGCTAGACATAAATTGTTCCCAAACATTTTGTTGTTCAAGAACAAACAACATTAGTACTATTTCTCTTTTTGGTGGGTTGGTGGTGTCTTTTTTTCTCTCTTTTTTTTTTAAGGGGGTAACTCCTGAATGGCCTGTAAATCCAATTGATAAAGCGATGCGTCTGGAGTCAAGCTCAGTGGAAAATAACAGGGGCAGGGAAGGGGAGAGGTAGTCGGTGCAGTCGACCATTCACTGAGCAGCAGACATGAGAATGCTCTGGAACAAGCAGCAAAATGTGTCAGGGATGGATAGAACATTAATCCTTTTGACCCTTTTAAGGACAGATTGGCGGAGGTCAGTCTCGAGAGATGGATGCCGTGGCCATTGAAAAGACAGCTTTGGTACCCAGTCGCAGTTTAGACACAGAGGGAGGCATTTACTGCCTGCAAAATTTGAGGATTCTATTTTAGCATTTTTTTTTGTGCCATATTTTTTTTTCCTGCCTTCCAGACATACACTGAAATCACCATTAAAAAGGGGAAAACAAACACAATACAAACAACCCCGGCTGACTTTCAGCCGAGCTAATCAAAAGAAACACCTAAAGGTCCCCTCGAAAGTTCTCCCTAGTCTCTCTCGATCCCCTCTCCCATCCAGACAAACAGGTCAACATGCCAGCCCCTGTACCACTCCCTGAAGCACCAGCAGCGGTAGTGGCAGCTGCAGCTCTCTCCGCCAGGCAAAGCCAGGACCTCGGCCGCCTCCTCCTCCTCCTCCTCCTCCTCCCGCGGCTGCCCACGAGGGAGAGCCCAAGCGCTGCTGTCATCCCAGGCAGGCGAGCCCCGGCCTCTGCCTCATAAATCAGCCTGGAGCCCGGAGCCCCGCGGGAGCCAAGATGGAGTGTGATGGGCTTGTTTTTACAAACAGTGGAGGGGCACCCTAGTGGAGGCACACTGCCGACTGCTCAGCATGCAGCACAGGGAACTGCCCCGTCTACCCTCCCCTCCTCGCATTCAGCTCTGGTTTTCCTTACATCCTTCCTTCCTTCTTTCCTTCCCTCCTTCCTTCCCATTCCTTTCCTTACCCCACATCCCTCCTGCCCTTCAGCAAACCTCATTTCCCTGCTGTCTTTCATTTATTCAAATCTGTCCTTCCGACTCTATTTCCTCAATGTGAAAGTATCCATGTCTTGGAGACAGAAAATGCTTTTTAATGGGGGGTTAACCTCTAAGGTCCTCCTCTGCTTGCCTGAATCCCTCCCTCACATGTACATCATACCCCCCCCCCCCCCAATCCATCCTCTCCTCCATGTCCTCATGATATTAATAATTGAGGAAATTACTCTCGTTGCGTGGCCTTGTTAGGGGCTGTCGTATGGTTGGTAAGCCAGGGAAGCTCCGGCAGGCCCACTTCCATTTCTTAGCATTAGTACCAGTCAATTTATCAGGATGTGATTCACAATCTAGTCCCGCCGAGTGGTGGTGAGTGTGTCTGACAGTCAAGTCACTTCGGTAAAAGCCGCGCGGTGACTGCTCACGGCACAACGTTAGCTGACGGCTCAAGTTAGTCTGGGGTCCAGCAACCTGCCGTCCTAATTTCCCGTCTCCTCTTTCAGCGATGTTGCTTTCATAAATTACTTTAAAAGGAAATAGTAAATCATTGCCAAGTACAGCGTATGTTACGACACTCTGACCCCCCACACCCACACGCATCGCGCCCAACCCCCTTCCCTGCTACCGCCCCGGCTGCCTAGCAGCCTCTCTCCTGCGCGCTTTCTCATGGCAGGAGCCCGGCTAAAGAATGAATCCCTAAACTGGTGTTGACAAACAATGCAGTGGCTTTTAAATTGGTACAAACAGCATCTGTTTAACAGCTGTGTAACAGCACAGAGAGAACGAGAGAAAGGGGGAGAGAGAGAACAAAATGCCTCGGCAATGCTGCTTTATAAATCACTTTGTCATCGGAGTGAGCAGAGGGCTTTTTTTTTTTTTTTACTGTTGTTTTGTTTTCAAAGAGAAGATGTGCAGGCCAGTAGCCTGCTTGATGCTCTGGTAATGAGCGTGGATTGTGGCTGATGATGACACACTCTGGTGTGCGTGTGTGTTTGTGTGTAAGAGAGAGAGAGAGAGAGAGAGAGAGAGAGAGTGCAGCTCTCCAAAGCCTGTAGCACGAATTCTATTTCACTGGAAAAACCCCTCTTCACTCTCCATCATGACTTGGGAGCTTTATGGATGGCTTCTTTTTAAGTGAGGATGCAAAGTGAAAACACACACTTGCTTTCAGCACTGCTAATTATCAACGCTGTACCAATATACTGTAGGAACATATAACTAGTCCAAATTTAGAGCTAGTCTCTCTCAGGTAATGAGCACTCAGTCAATACAGTAGTAATTAGTCATCAATGGGCCAGCGGTCATGGTGGCCTGTAGTGCATCCACTCAGAGGTAGCATAAGGAGGGCTGAGGCACCGCCACGCTTCACTACCACTCTGAGGGCACTGGACCATGGAGAGGGACTGGGCTCTTGCTAAGAAGGCTCTGCATAAACTCATATAGAATGGCCACTGTATGCATGCTAGCTGGCTAGTCCAGCAAGCAGATCAGAGCTCTCCAGTCAACCCCCCCCCCTCCCCTCCCCCCGGTCTCTGACTTTCCTCCCGTGCACTCAGAGCAGAGGGTCGATTCCACAGGGTCAGATCAACCTCGACGAGGCCTTGTGAGGAAAGACAGAGCACGGAGAGGAGGAAGCAGGAAGGAAAAAAGGAGGTTGAATGGGAAGACAAAAAATATAAACAGGATTTAGTTCTCTGTCCTTCATGGGTCTTGATAAAAGGCAGAGCCTCTCATTAGTCCGGAGAGAGGCGAGCACAGAGGAAGCTATTGTCCTGGCTCTGCAGGCCCCCCCAAGTCTCTTTCTAATGGCGGACCTCAAATTAACCTGACTCACAAAGGGCCACAACAACAGTGGCACACACACACACACACACACACATACACATACACACACACACACACACACACACAAAGCTCTGCAGCCCATCCGGGCACTGTATTTTTTTTTTCCTTTCATTTTTTATCTCATTTCTTTTTTTTTTTTTTTGCCCCTTTTCCCCCCTGCTTTTCTGTGCGATTCCTCGTTGAGGACATCTTTAAATACACTGTAACAAATACTGAGTGCGTTTTCTGTGTTTAAGCTTGACCGAGCTATCTCACTAATTTTCTCCTAAAACCCTTGAGACTAAGAGGAGAGAGAGAGAGAGAGAGAGAGAGAGAGAGAGAGAGAGAGAGAAAGAGAGAGAGAGAGAGAGAGAGAGAGAGAGACTGTCAGGTGTTAGGTTCAATCC